>WMED01000738.1:0-31886 GCA_019650415.1 Pipa parva
ATTTCATGATTGCACTATTTCAAATTATTCTAATTCGTTGACCAGCACTTGTATTTAACTAAACAGCTGGTACAGAGAGCATAACCCAGTATACACAACTGACTGCTTGTTTCAGCATAAATGAAAAGGAAAACTGCTACAGTGTGTTTTGTTTCCCTTCCTCTTTGTCAACAGCAAAGTTCAGTTGACTGTATGAACGGCTTTCAAATCATCCTTTTCTTTGCCTGTTATCCAGTTTTTCTGCTGCTTATAAACCATGTCTTTATGAAAAAAAGTTAATTTCAAGGTTTTACATGACTTTCGCTCAGATATTACTCATTTTTGTTCTTCTGTATGTATTTGGTAGGTAGGTCCTTCCCAGTTACACTGCTTTGGTCAGTTTAAATGTGTCATACAGTTTACATGCAGCAAGACAATTCTAGCTAGGGTGAAATTTATTAAAATCGTTAAAATTATCAATATCGAACGGGTTTTTACCGATATCGAATTTCAACGGTCCGTCCGAATTTCGATATTGATACCGATATCGGTAAAAACCCATTTGATATTGCGATATCGATGCTATTGCTTTTAATGAATTAGATGTGAGAAGCAGTTCATTCAGACAGCACTGATGTGTACGGATGTTACCTTGCTCAGACTTGAATGAATTCTACTTTTACCATGGCGTGCATAATATAAATGTGATACATTTCAAAATAATTATTTTAGCTAAAATACATTTTTTTTAAATAATGATGTTATAAGAGATACATTTAATAGTAATTTTTTGAAGAGGAAAATTCTAATTATGATTTTAAATTTACAATTAAAATATTAGACAGATTCAGGTGTCGGCCAATGATTGTCACACAAGGCATTTTTCTGCAAATGTTTTCCACTGAGCAGCAAAATGCTTTAAACTTTTCCCCTCTTTCCTTATACGGTGGCTCCTAAAGAAATCCTTTTTTTTTTTGTATTTTGTTCATTTTTAAATAGCGCTACTATATTACACAGCTCTTTACAGAGGTTCGTCATTCAGTCCCTGCCCCGTGGAGCTTACAATCTAGTTTCACTATTCAGTCACCCACACGTATGTTTTTGGATTGTGGGAGGAGGAGGGAACATACAAACTCCATGCAGATGAAGTCCAGGGTGGAATTGAACCCAGGACCCAGTGCTGCAAGGCTAACCACTGAGCCACTGCACTGCCCACTTTAGAAGTACTATTCAGCAGTATTGCCATGGTACAAGCCCAGGAGATGTGGACAAGTACAAGGCTTTTTGCCTCTCAGAAGAACACATATGGCAAAAGCAATGTATGAGATGAATCATATAGTGGTGATTTTCGGCAGGGTCATTCAGACATATTTTTTAACAGACCATTATACCTTTAACTTACAGTTTTACTGTCATTTACTGTTAAGAGTCCAAAAATCAAGTTTATAGAAAATCAGCCCTGTATGTTTTCCAGTTTCACAACACACTCCAATTTTCCTTGTTTTACAAAACCTATAAAATACAATTTTAGGCTTAAAAAATATACACGTTGCAGAAATCCACACTTTAAATTTGCAGTTTGACCAACATTACTATTTGTCTTTTTACACAACATTAGGAAATGATTAATAGTACAACCATATCCTTACCATTAAGGCATTATGTTCATTAAGCATTGAAACCATAGATGTTTCAACAGCAAGTCTGTGCAAATACAAATTAATACATAACAATATTTTTTTAAAGCTATATAGTTATCTGCACTGTGAACTAAAGTTGAAGGGAGCGCTACTGTTAAGAGCTCCAGCCCCAGCGTTTTTTGGATTCTCCCTGTTTACTTTCTCATGACTGAAAATAGTGTCTTGGTCACTCTCAAACTCTGACTCAGATACCATCAGGCTAGAGTTGTGTTCTGTGCTTCTGTGTTTTATGCCTGTGAGACAAAAGGCAAGAGATTGAATATGGTTAATATCCATTTACAGTAGATGTATAGTAAATGCACGTCACAATATGTAACAAGTAACTAATTCCAAAACTGCCAGTTTTTCCCCTAAATATCTGTGAAAAACAATTCTATATTACTTGGTAAAATACATTTACACTACATTGACAACATTCCTACATGTGTGCTTGTAGAACATCTTATTCCTAAACCATATGCATTGGTAAAATTTGCTTCTTTAACATCCTCCAATCTTAGACTTTTCATTAGAGTTTGTAACATAACTGGAGTGTTCAGTCCCCATCAGCCACAACTATTAGTGAGATTCAACACTGAAAGTATAAGGTCTTGTTGTTCACAAGCAGACTCTCATTTGTGCAGTTCCCAAAACTGTTGCCACACAATTTTCTAGTGTCAGACGGCCATTTTAATTAGCTTTGAGCTCAAAGGCTTTCTTGAGGTACCCTTACAGATCAGATTTAAATGTCTGAAATTCCTTTACATTACTCCCTACCAATAATAGATTACATAGACCTTCTGCATATATGTATTACAAAATAACTCTTTAAGCTGTATGTGTTTCACTTACCATATTTTGGCCTTAATTCCATTCTTTCTTGCTCATCTATATTATCCAGAATTGTATATTTTGTTTTTTTTCTTATTTTGGTTCGTTTGCGACTAAAGTAATGAAATCATAATATACATTAAAAAAAAGAAAATGTAGTTAAAAAGAGTGCTGGAAATAAATATGTGACAAGCTGTAAGTGTGCAGTTGTTTAACAGAAAAAAACTACATCTTCATTATTTCTATATAAGTAGAAAAACACATTTTCTATAACTTGGGTCATGCTTAATGTGCTTTTTTAAATAGTTTGTAATTAAAGCGGAACTAATGCCAACATAAAATTTGTATGCAAATGAACAGCAGTCTTTTGGGTGGATCAAAGATAGGGGACTACTATTCTGGTTCATTTCAGTACCTGTCAAATGCAGCCAAAAGGCAATGGTAGAAAGGTTGTCATAATCTCTCAAAGCTACTACTGACTTCTTGCCACCCTAATGTACTAGACATAGGACTAGTGGCCCTCTATATATTTAATCAGGTATTTTCAGGCAGTGGAAACAATTTCATTTAGCTTTACCGTTTTCAATGAAAAATGATAAAAGAACTTTAGAATTACTTTTGGCAGCAGCAAATACAGAGCCAAATTACACCCATTAAAATGGCAACCAAGGCAAAGGTTAATACTGTTAGATACAGCACGCTCCATTCTGCAAAACAGAAGAACAATAACTAGTTTATACAATGCATATGTTAATATTTTATACTGGTTCAGAAGCTCTAAGTATGACAATGAGAAATGTATGAAAAAGGCCTGGCAGGCTCAGAACATGTAATGGTTACTGTGCAATATATATATTTATCCAGGCATCAGAACCTCATCTTATATATACTTATATTGTCCTATATGCATGGTGGAAGCATGAAGAGGCAGTAAGTCCATGTATATGACTATCTGACTACATATCTTCTATGGTCTATGTATAACAATGTGCATTCTCTCTCTCTCTCTCTCTCTCTCTCTCTGACACCGGTCTGTTGAGAGGATTGTGGAGAAGACCTGTTCAATCTTCAAGGAAGTAAGGTGACAGTATGGTAAGCAACATGAGGCTCCACATAACTGATAAGTGGGGGTTTTGCTTCAGTTACTCATTACTGCCTTCTTGTAAGTACCCCCTTCTTCTTCCTATTGCTTTATCTCCTTGATGGCATTACCATAAGGGCACAGAGCACTGCCATTCTGCAGAAAGTTATATTTTATAGTAACTCTGATAATGGTCACCTTTAACTTGGCTAATGATGAACAAACTGCACTGATTCTTGGCTAATGGGCACACTGACATTTGTTAAAGTGCAGCTTACAGTATATGAACCTCTTGAGAAAGAAGGTAAAATAAGATTAAGTTAGAATGTTTGCATTATATCAAATGCAGTTAAGAATCATAGTTTATTATAGTAAATGACATGATAAAGATTAAGCCAGTTTGCATCCTATTAGTATTAGATTCAATGAATGAGAGGGGATTGGCCCATTAATTTGATAAGGCATGATATTGTCAAGGTCCTCAAGGAAGTGCAGTGTTATTAAACACATATTGGCATATGTTTGTTTTGTCATGGATAAAGTATTTCTTTTATTGGATCTTGACTTTGTCTGCTTTCTTAAATTTAAAAAAGGGAATAGGATAGCAAGCAAATAAGAATCAGTAGAATCTGTTCACACAAGAGTGAGACCTAGATATGAAGTGCTTAGTCATGTAACTATTTATATTTTGCAATCATTTAGGCACAGCACTTTTTCTAGCCCTAGAATGATAATATAATAGTAATGATAGAAAGTCAGAAACTGAAATTTGCTGAGCATATAATCATATTTTATTGTAAAATCATAAACTTACCGCAGTTGCTCTCCCCATCGCTGACATATCGCTGTATCAAGTTCTCCATCCAAAACTGATAGCAAAGGCATGATTTTGTTATGGGGTCGCAGTGTCCATGGCCAGAACATTTCAATAGACAGGCTGATAAAAGCAGTAACAGTGTCATTTATTATTCTCAGATAGTAGTGGTGTGAAATCACATCATCAGTTATTTAATATAGTATCACCTGTTATAAAAACAATGTCAAACATGTGGCTAGGACAGTGATGGCTAACCTTTTGAGCTCCACATGTCAAAATTCTATCGCAGTCGCGACCTTATGATGGAAAAATTGTCGCAGATTTACAATGGAAAATTATCATGGAATTACAATGGGAAATTGTCGCAGTAATACTACAGGAAGTTGTCGCGGTTACGCTATGGGAAATTGTTGCATTTGCGGATCTTGCTATGGGACCACATGAGAGTGCGACATGAACAGCGTCATGATGCGCACCAGCAAAAACATCTCAGCGTGTCACCTCTGACACACATATCATAGGTTAGCCATCACTGGTCTGGGAGGCTTTATGTCACATACAGTATCTTTCTACTAATAACTTTTAAATAATAAGTTTCTTATTTGCTAAATAGTACAAAAGAGGCATATAATATTGTTGATTCATTGTTTATACAAAATGTCAAAGACTTTGAAATAATTTATTAATACATCTATAAAAGGTCATTATTATTATATTTTACTCATCACATTATTTTATCATATATAAGAGCAGTGAACAATAAAAAATTATTTACTGCCATTGATTGTACTACAGTGTTAAAACCAGGACTTATTGGTTGTGGATCATTGTGATTACTATGCCATTTACACTGCAGCATTAGTTTTAAAGACAAGTAGTAACAATGAAAATGTTGCCACAGAGACTTTTTTTTTAAGAATAGAGAGCTATTTCCTCTAGGAGTTTAGGAAAAATGAGACCATATGGTGAAAGAAGAGCAATAATGACTGTGATCGTTCCCTGATTTTTATTCAAAACTATTCTAATTAGGTCTTACCAGCAGTGTCCACTCTTAGCACTTTGTAGAGAAGAAAGTCTGCTTTCTCCTTCAAAAGTCTGTCTTGAAGAGTTTGTGCGACTTCTGCTGCCTTCCGAACTTTAAGAGGATGCCCATTTTGGACATAGAATAGGATCACTGTGCTGCATGTGGAGATAGTAACATCATTTAAAAAACTAAATGTGTACATCATAGATTATCAAAGGTGAACCTTTCTCATGATGATTAGCATACTGTTGTCAGTAATATGTTGGTTGAAACTGTTACATATAGTCGTAAATAAAGTAAATAAATAAAAGTGATGAAAACTGGACTTGTGTTTTTTTTTTGTTCTAGTTTGATTTACTTACTTACATAGACAACACCATTGATATAATAACTGCTATAGTACCACTTATTTTTTGTGCCCACTATCATATATATACTGTATGAATGCTTGGAGCACCCTGGTGTATAATTATCGCATAAGTAGTATAGCAACAACATACCTTAAGTCAGAATGTGCCCCAATCTTCTGCACTCTGATATCAGAATCTAGAACATTTAGAAGAACTGCCAGCTGCCTCACTAGTGTGTCTTTTTGCTGTTCTGTCAGCTTGCCAACTCCAACTTGTAAAATCAGTTCTACCAAGTTTTGTTTCTTCGGATCTGTACAACAGAGACAGATATGGATTAGCAATGCAGCAGTAGGACTGTATATTCAGTGGTAAAGCTACACCATTCCGTGGCTTCAATTACTAAGGGCTGTCAATAACTCATTAGTGATTTCACTAAAATGTTGTTTGCCTTGTTTCTTTAAAAAGTAGTTTAGTCTCTCTCAGTTTAATAACAATAAAAATAAATGCGTGGAATATTACAGGGTTTTTTTGATAAAAACAGTGTAAATGGGATCCAGAGAAAGAATGATCTGCATAGAATGCACAAATATAATGTCCTGGGTGTTGTGGATGAATCAGCTTCTGTAGGACTGAGGTGTGCTGCAGAGGTTCTCCAACCCATATTAGTCAGAAACAATTGGTGTAAGAACTTTGACGTGTATATTAAAGGATTTATGTTTCTTACAAATTTCTCTCTATTAATACCTTTGAACTAGCAAATGAAAGGACCAATAACACCAGAAAAAAAAAACTCACATTTGGTTTGGCATGGCCTTAATTACTACCTAGCAGTAGAAAGAATATCTCCAAAGTTAAATTCCTAATTTATATTATTGAGTTTGCTTTTTTCCCTTGTACTGTAGTTTCAGACATCTTGTATATGTTGATTAAACAACTCTTGCCTAGTTTAATTGTTTTCTGTGGAACTTTAAATAATGGATATACAAGAAGTGCCAAAAATGTTCAATTTGGCTGCAACTAGCAGGAGAGAGAGGGAGAGAGAGAGAGACAGAGAGAGAGAGAGAGAGAGACAGAGAGAGAGACAGAGAGAGAGAGAGACAGAGAGAGAGAGAGGGATAACACCAACCAAAAAAGTCAAGAATTCAACTTCAAAGAGGCCATTTTTACTACATTGGAATAACTGCCATGTCAATTCAAATAGCAATATTCTTTATCTGCTGTATTTACTATATATTAAATTCTTTTTGGTGGTGTCAGTAATAATTACTATTCATACCAGGGCGTACTTCCACAGTGGCAGTGGCAGTATCTGATTCTCCTTTAGCATTAGTAACAATCAGATGAAACAGATATATTCCTTCTACCAAATTGTTCAGCTGAAGAACTGGATCATGATTGGAGGAGTGCATTACATCCTGGAAAATCAGCAGAGGATTTGCATCAGAGTCTGAAAATGACCATGATATTTATTACAGACTAATGTCACTCTTTATATTGTGTTTTTATTTCAACAATAACATTTATAGCACTCATTATCCCTGATACTTCTTATTCAGTAATGAACCTAACCTTCTTGTATTGCATGGTAACCTGCACTTCCACCCCAAAGTCCCAGGAAGAACAGGTACGGTAACTAGTGACATAAGTTATTACAGTCAAGTGAATACTTACTCCCAAGTCACTAATCTTCTTTTTTGTCACACTACATCTTTTGCCAGTGATGCACACAAGTAACAGCTTAGAAAATGAATATGACACTTAAAGCTGAATCAATGCATTACAACCTGAGGTTGTGTCACATATGTAAATAATGCAATTTAAACCTTTGTCCAATCATTAAAAGGTGGAACCCCTGTGCTCATGTGATTAAAGTCTTTACATTACATTATATGATTTTTAGTGTTTGCAGAGCCTGCTTCTGTTAAATAAATAACTGCAATTAGGTTGCACAGCACATTTATAGAGTTACAATGATTGTTCTTGTTAACACTGCTGTCCCTCATGTAAATAAAAGGTGACTGCATCATGTGATTCATGGGAAGTAAAACACTTCAGTCTGGGAACATACATTTTAAATGAAGCAGGAGCTGTGGAAAGAGCCAGTTGTCTGAACATGCTATGTTCATATAAAGTAAAATATTACAGCACAACTTTACAGGAGATACACAGTATAAGTTTGTTTTACAATTAAAAGGCTTTAAGTGGGAAAGGACAGTTTATGTACCCCAGCTGCTGGGCTTTGACCATCTCTTTTCCACAGGTATGAAACGATCCCTTGGTCATCAAAAGACTTTGAGCCATCCAATAATAAAGAGTTGTCAGGGAGTACAAGCACATAATTTCCACCAGCGTGAGCTTTAGGGGGGTTGTTCTTCTCTGAGACGAGGATACAGAAATAAGAAAAACATAATCATCAGTTGTTGATGAAGCTGAAGAAACAGTTCTATTAGCAGAGGCGCTACATTCATGTGGATACATCTACATTATATAAGTGATATATTTTCTCTAAAGCCCCTTCACCATGACAATTGAGATTGACAAAGGATTGCTACACCATCATCCAACTCTAGCCTCAAGACATGAAAGTTTTCTTTTATTGCTCTGTGGTTCAGCACTAATAGAACCAGACAAACACTAAATAGCATGAGTATCCTTTCCAAGGAAACTGCTCAGTAGACTGGATATGTTTTTAAATTAGTTCTACAGTTTATTGCTGCTTAAGTTGCTGTGCAAAGTTTTACACAACAGTTATTCAAATGTCAGTAGCTCATAATCCAAATGCATTATATGACTTGCTATGCACTCAGTTCCAAAACACTGCACTCAGGTCTTTATTTGGAGTTTCTATAAACTGGATAAGTGAATAATTACTCCATTTTATATAAAACCAGTTAGCTGATTCTACTCATGTTTGGTCCCACCCATGCCAGAAAATTATAGAAAAAACAATGCAGTTACAGGGGAACTAAAGGCAGAAATCATCAAATTCAATGGAGTAGTTTATCTTGAAGAATGATGGCAGTTTCATAGCCATCACTACAACTATGAAGCTGTACTCTGGCTCCAACTCCTGACTGGTATCGGCGGCGCAGAGCTGCGTCAATGTCATTACGCCTATTCCAGACATGTGCAGTGATGATTTCACCGCTCAGAGTTCACCCAATGTTGAGCAGTGAAATCTGGAGTAGGCATGATGACATTGACGCTGCTCTGCACCATCAATGCCGATCAGGAGGGGGAGCCAGAGCGCAGCTTCATAGCTGTATAAATCGCTATGAAACTGCCTTTGTTCTTCAAGATAAGCCATTCCATAGCCCGTGAAAGTTAGGACTTCACAGTTAGTGCCAAGTATATTTTATAATATATTAATTTGATTTCTGCCTTTAGTTCCTCTTTAATGCTTGGTCCTAGTATCCCTGTCAAGAGAAAGGAAAAAAAAGTAACATTATTGCACCATCTCACACTGGCAGGATGACAGAGGTAGTTCTGCTTTATTTTTTCTGCTGCTCACAGATTCTTAGCAAGCCTTGCAAGGTCTGGGGGAGGTAGTAAAAGAAGAAACTCGTCCCAGGCATCAACATTTAAACAAATGTGAGTGTCACCCTTGAGATTACAAGTACAATGGGAAAAACAATGATGCACCTTTAATTGTTCGTTCAATGATATATGACTACAATGTCTAATGGTAGATGCTTCCCTGCCCTTACAGTAGTCATAAAGTGATAAATACATACCTTTTCTCACTGTTACAGAGAGAGTGGCAGTGCTGCTTAATCCTTGCCGGTCTTTTACAGTCAAACGAAAGCTATAGACACCAACCTGGAGTCCAGCCACCAATCCCACTGCTTTATCACTGTCCTGAATTTTCACTTTAGTTGGTCCACTATAATATGAGCACAGAATTAAACTTACAGTGTATTATGATGATTTCTTAATGACACACCAAACAGAATTATGTAATAAAACAATGTAAAAAAAATCGTATTATAAAGATCTGGATTGGATTTTAGAGATTTGGATTGAATTATATAGATTTGGATTGGATTGGATTATATAGATTTGTATGGGATTGGATAGATTTTGATTGCCTATATTTGGATTGAATAAATTTGGATTGGATTGAATAAATTTGGATTGGATTGAATAAATTTGGATTGAATATATTTTAATTGGATTGGATTGGATTGGAAAGGACTGGATTGTGAACATTTGGACTGGATAGATTTGGATTGAATAGTCTGGATAAGACAAGATGAACATCCACACTGCTCTGATTAGATACCTGGCTAAAAGTCCTGTGAACCATGTTAAGGTACAAAAACATTAAACTAAATACCATAAAGGTGTGAACACACAGATACTTTGATGCATTCACCATGTGTACTGTGTAGCATCTAAAAAGGTCCATCTGACACATGGCAAACAGTGGGCTAAAATTAGGATTATAGATGGACTTCAGCCAAAGTACTAGTGTTTGATGGCAAAGAGCACCTCATGGAGTGTCCCTGGCTGTCAAACATTAGTGCTTTGGCCTCTGATCTGCTGCACTTTGTCCCCAATAATAAATATGGTATAGAATTGTTGGGTTTGACACACACTTGATGGACTATTGCTATTTACCTTAGAAATTTTAGTACTGGAGATAATCTTTAAACATGATAACTCATCATGAGAATAGAATAGGGAGAATTTGTAGACTTATATCAGAATAAGACTTGGAGAAAAATCAGTTCATTATAATTCCCATAATGCTCAAAGTTACCAGAAAGCCCATAGTTCCTCTTAAACACATGCACCAAAAGACACATGCATAAAAGACAAAAAAGTGAATTGTCTTTTATCACTACTTCACTTTGCATTCTGTCTCTTCCTGTGTCCATCCTAACAATTTAGCTATTTGAGATAATGATTGCTTGTGATTTCAGGTTACCCAATATCAATGGATAGATATCTGGGCCAGGACTATTTGAAAAATAGTAAAATAGAAGTAAAGAGGGTTTCTGGGACACCATGTTTTCTTTATTCTCCTTTTAGCAATAAATTTAGAAATATGCATTACTGAGCTGTACCAGCTCACAGATTATTTACAGCATGTGCCCACAGTGCAAGTACAGTGTAAGTACAGGTTCTGGTTAATGTGCTATTTACTCTACTCACTATTTCACTACTACGAAATGCACTGTATTACACCAATGTTTTCTTAAAACTCACTCTTTCAGTTTTAACAATAGTAGGAAGCTATGTGATTGACTGCTTAGACTGAAAAATTTGTCATCATGGGAGGCTTATGTCAACTAAAATAACACTATGCAGCTTGAAAAAGCAGGGCTGCCAGAGAAGGGTCCAATTTGGTTGAGTCTGGCTGGATTTGAGCACACAGTACCTCTCTGAATACCTCAGAATTCATCCAGCTGCTTCTGTCCTGTGTCATGTCACCAATAAACACTAGTGACCCAGTGCCACTGGCAGCCATGCATGCCCAAGCCATCACACTGCCTCCACCGTGTTTTACAGATGATGTAGTATGCTTTGGATCATGAGCTGTACCACGCCTTTGCCATACTTTTTTCTTTCCATTATTCTGGTAGAGGTTGATCTTGGTTTCATCTGTCCAAAGAATGTTCTTCCAGAACTGTGCTGGCTTTTTTAGATGTTTTTTAGCAAAATCCATTCTAGCTTTTTTATTTTTGAGACTTATGAGTGGCTTGCTCTGTGCAGTGAACCCTCTGTATTTACTTTTGTGCAGTCTTCTCTTTATAGTAGATTTGGATATTGATACACCTACATCCTGAAGAGTGTTGTTCACTTGATTGGCTGTTGTGAAGGGTTTCTCTTCATTGTGGAAATTATTCTGTGAACATCCACCACTGTTATCTTCCATGGGCATCCAGGTCTTTTTGCATTATGTTCACCAGTGCTTTCTTTCTTTCTCAGGATGTACCAAACTGTAGATTTTGCCACTCCTAATATTGTAGCAATTTCTTGGATGTTTTTTTTTCCGTTTTTGCAGATTAAGCATGGCTTGTTTCACCTGCATTGAGAGTTCTTTTGACCACATATTTTCTTCACAGCAAAATCTTCCAAATGTAAGCACCAAACCTCAAATCAACTCCAGGCCTTTTATCTGATTAATTGAGAATAACATAACAAAGGGATTGCCCAAACCTGCCCATGAAACAGCCTTTGAGTCAACTGGTCCAATTACTTTTGGTCCCTTTAAAAACAGAGTGGCACATGTTAAGGAGCTGAAACTCCTAAACCCTTCATCCAGTTTTAATGTGAATACCCTCAAATGAAAGCTGAAAGTCTGGATTTTATGTCCATGTCCATTATATAACTATAACTTGAATAAGTTTCAGTAAACAGGAAAAAAACAAACAAAAATTTTGTCAGTGTCAAAATATATATGGACCCAACTGTATATTTCTTTTTGGAGCTCAATAGCTCATTAATCAATATATAATCTGCTTTATTATAAAACCTGCTGTTTTTAGATAAGGCCAAATCTTTTAAAAAATCAAGAACTTTCCAGACAAAACAATGTAGGCGTGCTGAATGACAGTAAGTGCTGAGGCTGTGTGTAGCCCAGCGTCTCTGGGTTTAGAGCCAATCCCCAGATTCATGAAGTCAGTGGTGGGACATTTAAATATTGAGCACTGCTACAAGCTAGGTTTGAGCATCTATGTCAATTTCTTGCCTGTGAATCATATGCCTGGCATTTCTCTTTGGTGCCTCAGTGTTAACCAGCACCAACTCCCACTGTGGTACAGAGGATCCACATTTTCAGATTTTTCAGGTCAGTATTTTCCTGTGTTTCCTTAGCTCCTTCAGAGGTGTACCACCCATGTTCCTGTGTTTACCTGCACTTTGTCACAGTACACCTTAGTGCATCCAGAGGTGTACCACCTTTCACCTGTAACCCTCATGTTTAGTACACCTTAGTGCTTCCAGAGGCAAAATGGGAACTGGGTACACTATATTGCCTCTAGTGGCGGCCCAGTCCTGTGCTAAATCTCTTGTGATCCATGAGATCTGTGACAGTTTGCTTGAGCCTTTAATAGTGTAGTTTTGCCCTACACAATACTCTAGCCATGGATCCAGATCCAAAGCAACAGTAACAAAATCATATCTGTGAACATACAGTATACTCCTAGGAAGACCACTAGTATTATTGTAATATTTATTGAGCATCAGCTTTATTTAAAATAGCCCTATATTTTCTGGTATATACAAAAAAGATGAATTGGTTACTTTTAGTAAACAATGAATGAATCAATATTTTATTTGTACCTGATATATTCCCATGCATAGGATGTAATGCCTTGGTCATCTCTACTGTTACTTCCATCTAATGTTGCAGAATCCATTGGAAAAATCAGTTGTTTATCGGGGCCTGTCTCTGCTACAGGTGGGGAATTGGGAGCTGTGCAAAATAGATAAACACGATTATTTAATACTAAATTGATTGGTTGCTCTTTTTACGGTTTATCTCCACTGTAAAATGTCTTGCATTTACAATCACATATTTTAGTAGCAAGTTTTACATCTTCGGTAAAGTTATTCAGTATAACCTTAAGCCTAGATTTAGTATAGTGATATATTGAAGAATATAAGGTGTAAATCATGTAAACACATGAGCCCACAGATTATCCAATACAGTTGCTTTATATGTCTCTCTGGCATGCAACATTGATTTCTTACTACTGAATATGTGTATCATGACATAATGTCTGATTTCTCGACCCATAACTAATTTCGTGATATTTAGTGATGCATCAGTTTGTTTTGTGGTTTGGAGAGATAGTATCCCTTTCAGTGCCAGGCTACAAAAATAACCAACATAAGTCAACAGGTGGCGTAGTTAGAATTTTAAATAATTGGAGGATTGGTTTTAAGCCTGTTGTTCTGGATAAATAATAGGTCACAGGGGCACAATGAAGCAATTTTGGTTCTTTGGAGGAATTTAGGGCTGTAAGCAGTTTAGATGCAAAATTAATAATTGGGGCTGAATAAGTTAATTAGGAAATTATACAAGCTCTCTACACATGTATAGGAAATTAGAAAATAACATTGGTGCTGGTAAAGTTACATACCAGGCTGCACAGTTACTATGACTTGAGTGCTGGATTGTTGTCTGGATGAATCAGTCACAGTCAGTTGAAACATATATTCTCCCTCTTGCATTGATGATGCTTGAAGAAGCGGCGAGTGAACACCCTGCTCAGCATAAAGTTATTTATGTAAACTTAGCATTTAATTAAAATATGTATTTCATATGTATCTCACCTAGGATTAGATTACATAGCCCTATATACTTAACAAAAACAGTCCCAACAATGGATTTAATACTAACATTTGCCCACGGTCCATCATATTACAACTAGACTGTAATAAAATATCTCCCTATACAACCCAATCCATTATCATCCCCTCAATATGAGAGGACATATTCATAATAAGTAAGCCCGAGAAATAATGCTGATTTTAATAAAGTTTGTCTTAAGCTTGCTTGGCAGGTGGATAGCCTTAGACTAGGGTCACTAGCTGATTTTTAGCTAAATGGAAAAAACAATATCCATTGTTTCCTGAGGGATAATCAACACAGGATATTATATTTTGCACCATGGACAATAATGAACTTAATTAAAAAGAACTCAGCTTAAAATCGGCTAGTGTGCTGTCACAACAGCTTCATTATTATTTTCATGTATATTCTAATGTTGTTTGCATTATTTCACTATTCCTCTGTGTTGTACTCATTTGATATAATCCCCCTCCCCCTGTTTCACATTGGAATATTTCAGTCCATTAATCTTCCTGCCTCCATCTCACGAGTGAGCTGTATTAGTCTAATGTTCGTCAGGCTGGAAAAGCAAAGTTTTTTTGACCTCTCTGTATTGGTATAGATTTCATCCCTGAAATTTCTTCAATAAACTACAGTGGATTCTACATCTGTGTTATATGTGAGTAAGTTCAGCTCCCTGTGGATTTTGTCAGTTCAGCAGGATTTGCATATGCACTATACCAGCGATGGCAAACCTAGGGCATGCACGCCTTCACCACCGCTGGTGTCATTGATTCCTCACAGAGAACAAGCGGTCCTTCAGTGCAGGCCAGGGACCCAACCTGACAGTTTTCAGGTCTAATCCGCAGCCTACACTGAAGGAGCACTCACACGCTTGGGAGCACTCCTCCCCTGACACAGGCGCAATGACATCACTCATCAGCGCCTGCACTTTGCCATCACTGCACTATACAGACTGGGTATCAGAGGTATATTTTCTGCATAAAGCAGAAACAGAAAGCTAGTGTGAACCAAACCTTAAAGTACTGTTACCATTTTTAGCAAATTATCTGGCTTTGGGCTTTTAATCCCCCACAAAAGCTTTATGGGTACTCAGTTCTTTTAATTTCTAAAACAAATAAGCTGATATTTTCCAAAATAAGTAAAAAAAATAGTTCTATGTTCTTATATTATATGTGGCATATAAAGGATATTCTAAATCAGCCAGGACATATATAGATTATTATTAGATTTATTATAATTGCCATTGTTCAGATTTATAAAGAGAGATTAACCAGATTGAATTTAAAAAGTACTGGTGGCAGTAATTTTATGGTAGCTTTACCTGCATGATTACTGCTTTGCTTTTACTGCTGGGGTTTAGTGACCATTCATAGCTGGCAATCATATGGTCATCACTGCTCTCATTTCCATTTAGAATGATATAATTTTGGGGCAGAGTTATAACTTGATTAGGTCCAGCATTGGCAACAGGTGGGTAATCCACAGCTTTGCTGACTGTAACAGAGGCAGTAGAAGAATTTGTTGCTCCTTCATTATCAGTCACTGTTAACCTGTGAGGAGGAAAGAAAATATGTTCTTGTTATATTTAACATGACCAATAAATGTATCATACAAGCTGAAATGTCAATATTACAAATAAAAAAAAAATGAGCTGAAGAAATTATAAAAAAGAAAAAGGGAAAAATAAACCCATATTAAATTCATACTGAAATATTTCTAATATGATGAGATACTTTTTCTTTTCTGGGAATGTTAGCAAGTTGTCTGTCCCCATCTGGGTTATAAAATGTACATTCCATTTCAATTTGGTAATGAAGGTAAGCAGCCCCTGTACACATTACACAGCAAGGGAAGCTGATCCACTTGCTCTTCTGAATTGACACTCGTACCTGCGCAGATCAGCAGATCAACTTTGTTTGTTGTTTGGCCTGGAGGGATCAGTCTGCAATTTCATCATAGATAGTAATCAGTTAAGCTCCTCCATGCAGTGTAATGCATATGGAGGTTGTCTACATTTTTTCCAAACTTCCAGCTCAAGGGGAAAAGCAATTCATAGTTAAGTTGTAAAACTTTTTATTAAATCCAAATGCATTGAATTTGGGGGAAACTGTATGAGCAACAAACATTGTGGTATATTTCTCTTTTGAATATAATCATATAAAGTTCCAACAAAATACAGTAATGGCACTGAAAAAAATACTCTCTATAATTGTTTTCTTTTGTCTATACATAATGCTATATTTCATTTCTTTTGTCTGTACAGTTAAATGTTCCACAGGAAAATGCAGAATTGCCAAAGCAATTATAAGCAAATCCCAATATGAATGCAAGATGAGCATTTAAAGCCATTCTCCAACAATGAAGTGACTAACCTGAAGGTGTAATTTCCTAGTACAAGCTTGGATACATGCAAGACTGGAGAGTCTTCTGTAATTTTCTGTTCAATTGCAGGACCTTCAATCTGCTCCCAGTGGTAAGTCACTATTTTATCATCATCTTTACTCTCTATAAAAGAAGAATTGTGGAAATAAACACCCTAAAACTTAACCACTAGAGGAGTGGTAGAAAATATCATTCACTAGTGTCATTCTGTGGCTTCTCTTGCCGTTTTCAGTAAAACTACAATGTGCTTTAGATTTTTTTTATTTATTGTAAGAATTCTGGAATGTTTGGAACACCCAGAAAATTGAGATTCTGGGAGACACGACAATGGTTTCTAGGCTCGTGGTTGATTCATGTTCTAAATGTCCTAATTCTCTTCAATCTCCTTTAGATTTTACATGGAGCAAGAGGTTATTGTAATAATCTTCATATTCCTGCTGCAATTGTTGTTATGTGAATACAGGTATCACTTTCCATTTTTTAGATATAAGGGTCATTTAACAGATTTATACAAGATGTATTAGGTAATTTAGAATAAATCATCACATCTATCTTCTCTAACCTTCTTGTCATTTTTGTATTTTGATCCTGGAGAAATAGTATACAGGTATATTCAAAAAAGCTGGGTCATAAATTGAGACATTTACTTTGGCTGTAAATGTGATGAAAATTACTTATAATATAACTTTTTTATAGCATGCTATAGCATGTTTAGTTACAAAATCTTAAAATACGCAAGCACTCTGACTGGGTGATCAGAATATTCATCCAATTTGAGGAGATCAGTGGGCAATTGGCCAGAGGACCCAACATGTTCGGAAAGACTGCTGAATTTTTTTCAAGCAGAACAGTCAATCATTATCCAGTCTCATCAAAGATTGGTTATACATAATTACTGTTTGGACTGCCCACAAACTGACAACCAGCTGCTCTCAATTGGTCAAAGTGGGGACACCACTTTAATCTCTTCAACTGAGGTTAAACTTATACAAAACTCTGCTTTGCAACTGATTGCCAATTATTTGATATATTATATAACTAGTGGCTTGACTCATTCTGTTATTAGAATCATTTGCATGTTATACAACCTCCTTTTTTTGTATGAACAGAATAAAAATTATATTAAAAAATGCAGTTAGTAGTTGTAACTGTGTTAGAATAGTGCTCCCTACAACATTATAAAAATGAATTCTAAGATGAGAAATCCCTTCAAGCTATGTCAAGCAGCACATACAATATATAACAGATATAACAGTTACTTGTACGAGCAGGTAGCTGATTGGATAGCTTCCTGTGGATACATACATATAACTCTATGGAAGGATTGTAGCCTGTTTGTGACAACCATGTCACAAAATAGTATATTAATAAAAAAATATTATATACATTGACAACAATTTATATAGTTATATACAGCATAGCCAATGTAATATCTTATTTCACTAATGTCATTTATTATAAAATAAAATAAGCCGTTGAAGAAGATACTGGTTTCTACTTACGTCGTCCATCAATAAAGGCAAAGGCTGTAGGTAACAACAATTCTTGGGTTTTTGGGGACACAACAGCAATTGGGGGCTGATTAATTCTGGCTTCTATAGTTAAAAGAAAGAATGCATTTATCATAAAACTTGCTAGTCACAAACTGTAATATTGCACAGTATATATGTATAACTAAATGAAAAAGTATAAGGGTAAAGTTGAGTGTATATACAGCATATTTCCCAATATAAGTGGGAACTACAATTGCTTGCCAAGCAAGTAACTCTAGGGCTAGGTTCACACTAGCGTATGATGCACAGCACACAAAATGCGACCAGATAGTAAGAGCTGTGAATGCCGAGGGATCGTTCACACTGTCGTTGGTAAGTACAATAGAAAAATACACCAGAGCTTATTTTTCTATTTTGTTAGGTTGGAGGTCCCTGTCCCATAGAGCTTATAATCTAAATGCTCACTTTTTGTTTAATTGAGAGTTATCAAATTCACTGCATTCCTGTATTTTCACCCTAGTAGTTTCAACATCAAACTCAATTATTTTTATTTTGAAAACATCTAAACTTTATTTATATGCACAACAGTAATGTCTGTTTTTCCCTTTTCCCTTTGTTTTTTGTCTATTTATATAAGATTGAAATGAAAAAAAGTCAACTTTAAAACTTTCATTCTTGCTGCAGTTTTGCTGGTTTCTACATGATACACTGCAGTGAATACTTTTAGGCAAAACCAAAAATAAAAACTTTGTTAGTAAATGCCACTAGGCTGAAATCAGCACAAAACTGAAAACCTGAAAACGTTGTAGTAATAGAAACCTGCAATTAAAAAAATGGAGGAAAGCAAAAAGTAGGCAAAATGCTAAAATGTGTTCAAGAATGAAAAGAAATAAGTGGAGCAAAATAAAATTCATGGCACTAAATATTCTTCTAAAGCTTTCCAGTTTATTAGTAAAAGGCCCAGGGAAAATAATACAAAGTGTGGGAATTCATTGCATTCCTTCCTTAAGCACAGAATTATATATATGAAAGCATTAAACAACTGGCAGCGTTAGAATGGGTGTGATTTTAAATGGCTAAACTGTGATTTTGAATTAGTGCTTAGTGTAACAAAATAATAAACTGTAGTAGTAACTGATCCCATAATTACATGAGAATAAGAAAGATTGTCAGCATAAGAGAGGATGTCCTACAAATAATAAAAATGCATGTAAGTAAATCATATTTTGGGTCCTTTAAAGGACCAGTAAAACCCACAAATTAAAAATTCCCATTTGGCATGGCAGTTATTTAAATAAAGGGTATGTTTAAAGTTATCTTAATGAAATGTATTGCTTTCTGTCTGTTTTTATCATTACTGATAAAAGCCATGTTACAGACCCCACCCAGTCACATTGTTTTTTTACTATGATGCTTTAAATAATACACATTCCGAAAATGTGCCCAAAGGCCCAATTTGTAAAGCTAGATATCATAATTTCTAGACACAAATAAGAATTTAGATAGAATATATAGTAACTATATTATATATATATATATATATATATATATATATATATATATATATATACTGTATATCGTAACTATAAATACATCTGAGGTATATTTATTTTCTGGTGTTACTGTTCTTTTAACTGATAATCCAATGTCTCTTTGTTTTGATTTTAACAGAGAAAAGCATTAAGCAATTATTTCTTTTGCATTTGGGGCTATATGAGGCATTTGATCTCTGCATAGCAGTAATTAAAGCAATGAAATCATAATAATGGAAAAGAACCACGCACATGTTTTACCTTAATCCAATAAAGAGTTGCAGCACAGCTGCCTGTGCATGGTTCTTCTTTTCCATTATTTTGATATATGTTTGGGAGACTGCACAGTGCTTCAACGAGGAACCTGCACTTTAATATTTACATCACCCATCTCAGACCCAAGGAGAACCTGTACAATAAAGCAATTAAATGCATGGTTTGACTTTGGTAAAAAAAAAAGAAAGAAATAATAATATTTACATTTTGCCCCAGAAATCTGCTCCCATTGTACAAACACATATAGCTGTGCTGATTTGTACACATGGCCTGCGCTATTACCTGGTTTGACTGTAACGTTTACATAACCTTCTCCAAAACTGTTTTCATTTGACACTGATACTTTCAACAGGTACATTCCTGGCGAAAGCTGAAAAAACAAAAGTAAGTGGCAGTTAATGTAGAATTATACAAGAACAAAGACAACATTCTGTTTATACCGTAGTCATAGAAATCCATAATAAGACAATAACATGTGAAAAAAGAGGAAAGAGGTAGAAAAAGGATGATTAGGCTCAACCTGCTCAACTACTGCCAATATTGTGTACAAAATAGAAATGGTAAAAAAGTCTAATTATAATCACCAGATTTATTAGTGACTCATTAAAAATAAATCACATTTCTAACCTACTACTAACTTACCCTATCGAATGGTACTGCCCTAGTTAGTACTACTAACATTCGTTAGTAGTAGGTTAGAAATCTGATTTACTTTTAATGAATTACTAATAAAGTTGGTGATTATAATTAGACTTTTCTACCATACCTACGGTACTTTTTGTACACAATATTGGAAGTAATTGAGTGGGCTAAGTCTACCCATACTTTTCTCCCTTTTCAGTACATGATTATATATGGCTATATTGTTCCAACACCTCCCTGCCTGCACTGATTACCTTTATATTTAGTTATATTCAGACCGGTGCATCATCCATTTTTATTTCCTTTGTATAATAAAGCAATAAGACAATGAACAGAGCTGTAAATTGGTTCTTTTTAAAACTGCAGCTTTAAGGGGCAGTATAATACATTTATCTATTAGAATGATTTATGTCTCTACATTTGTTGTCATTTAAAATGTACCATAAAAATGGTAGAATACTTGGCTCATAAGACAAAGCAATACTCTGCTTACTAAGAATAGCTCTATGCAACTTTTATTGCATTCAGAATCCATTACTGATTATTGTAATATCCCTTTGGCCACCCTCCTTAATGAATTTGTCAAAACAGGCAAACAGTACTATGATACTTTATAGTAAAAATATAACTTATTATCACTATAAAGAAAAATATATAATTTCTTTCTTTCACAGTGTTAGTAAACCCTTACACAAGGAAAAGTCAGTGAAAGATGGTTAACTCACCTTTGAAAGTTTGAATCTTTTTGTATGTTTCAGTTGCAGTCCATCCTGGAATTCTGAAGGCTGACTAATCAAGCTCCATTCAAAAGAGTAAGGCATATCTGACCATGACAGAGTTGATATATTATTCAATATCATGTATATAATGAATGTAAAGCACCATAGACATAATGAACCTACCGTATTTGCCGGCGAATAAAATGACTTTTTAACCCCCCGAAAATCATCTGAAAAGTTGGGGGTCATCTTATAAGCCGGGTGTCCCTCTCGTACCCAGCTCCTCCTTGCCGGCTGTCTGTGACTGCTATAACGATTCCTCTCCCCAGCACTGATTAAACTTCCTGTGAGGTCGCTCACAGGAAGTTTAATTAGTGCTGGGGAGAGCTCTGAGGTGAGCGCTATAGCGATTCCTCTCCCAGCACTGATTAAACTGTCGCTATAGCACTCATCTCAGCGCAAAATCACAAAATGTTCATCTGCTGCTCCTACCCGTGCTGGTATTCCTTTTGAATGAGGCAATGTAATGTCAACCCACTGTCCATTATTAGAATGAACCCAGCCTTACATCCACCCATTAACTAAAAAGCAGAAGAAAGGTGGTAGAGCAAACAGACATGCTATTTTTGTCAGCAAGTATGCAAGTGAGGCCAAGTTTACTTTTCCCACCACTTCCAATGCATACACCAGATAATAGAGTTACTGTCAGAAATTACAACAATTCAAAAACATCTATTTAAACAAATTTAAACTCAATGGCTGAGGTTACACTATCATTTGTAATGTGATCTGTTTAATCTAAGTAAAATTTCAGCTTCACTTGCTATTTTGTCGCCCATTTACTTAACACCAGAAGCATCCATCCACGCTTTACCTTATTTCTGTCTGGAAGTAGCTACATGTAGGATTATTGGGGAGGAAGAGGGGTAGTCTTATACGGCGAGTATATCCCAAATTCTATATTTTAACTGGAAAAGTTGGGGGTCATCTTATACGCTGGCAAATACGGTAATTAAAAAAAAACTCAGGTGAAAATCAGCTAATATAAACCCACTGAAAGGTAAAAATTGTTTTTTTTACCTCACTTTCCCAGTGGTAACTAGGGTTTGTAGGTTTCAGATCATCAGGAAGCATACCAGAGCTGTAGAATTCTGTTTTACAAGCTACAACCTTCTAGTTAATAATATTCTCTGCACTGGTTTATTTTTTTAGGGTCATAACACCACAAACCAGGGGTGTACATAACAAGGGGAGGCATCTGATACTGGGTCCACTGGAGGGAAGGGTACAGAGCTTTTGCCAACATTTGGATACAGGTTATTCCCTCCAAAATTATGAAGAGGACCCAGTGCTCTTTCTGCTCTGGGGCCCATATCCATATATGTATGACATTGCAACATATACAATATATTTTGCCTGTGACAGGGAATGGAGACCTCATGAATATCTGCATCCTGCACAAATCATAACAAACAGCCCATTGAGAAACCCAGGGAGCATCTGGGAATTGCATGCTATTTTTCATTATACAGGATGACGACAGATGCATGTTATAATTGTTAAAGCTTTGCACCTCTCATAGATCTAATAGCAATACATTGTCAATTTAGGTAACAGCTTCTTGCCATGTTTTATTACATTGACAGAGTAGCACTTTAAGAGGTATAAGCGGTGTAGATTACTATGATATTAGCACATTAATATAACCACTTCGCCACTATCAAATATGAAAAAGCCAAGTTGTCATCAATGCAAACTCCCCTCAAATCTTCTTTTAAGTAAAACAGTTAAGAAAACTCATCCTGACAAATGTATGTATTGGTTTAATAACTTTCAAACCAATACTTTTTCTTCTAAATATATAATGCCAATACTTTCATTGTCACAGCTAATTTATTTTCGAGGGTTGCCCTCTCCACTATCATTGAAAGGAATTCTAGGCAGAACTTGATTTACGGAGAAATAGAGGTCTAAATATATGCGTAGCAATACCTGCTGGTGCTTCAGGCTTCACAAAGACACTCAATTCTACTTCATTTTTCGGCAGGACCACCAGGACTTCATTATCAGTGGAAACTGTTAGATGCTGAACTGTCAATGGGATATATTTTATTGGTTACATTATTTATAATGTTACAAGACATATCAGCTCACATAAGAAGAAAACATATGAATACAAATATTTGTCTACTAACATGTTTGGGACCAATCTGAAATTGTTTACTTAATTTTAAATCCATAAGCATATGGCTGCTCTAGAATATCATTCATAGAAAAAAAACCTATATAATGCTTTGTAACCTCTAGTGCAATTTTCAAATATCTCTGTTTTGCGTAGATGGTAGACAGTGGGAACCTAAAATGTTATGGTCCATGGTGTAGGATCAACACCAGGTCAGTCTAAGGTGCAGAGTGCCACCCCCTGCCATGCCCTTGGATCAAATAAAGCGAAGCTTACTAGGATCCAGAGGGTGCCAAGTGCAAATGCTACTAGGCTGCAAGGGGGGAGGGGACAACAGTTGCAGTAGATTTTCCAGGCCCCAGTGGGCACTTTGACCCCATCCAATCTGTGACTACTGTAATCATAGTTGTTGTGCCCCATCATGGCACTGAACACACACGTGACCCTGGCAATAGCAGTACTGCACAACAATGGATACCAGGAAACAAAATAAAGGCAGAATGCTTTCAATACAGTACTAACAGTATCTTCAGAACAGATTATTCTCCTTACCTAAAATTAATACCTCAGCAACTAGTAATACATCTATTCATCAAGCAAATACTGGTTTCTCTCTGTCTTGGTAACATTTTTTCTTATCAGGACCTACTGAAAAATACATTTTCAGGATTTTAGTGGATTTTACACAGTTCTCCACATCACAGGGCATTCAACTTGGTACTCCAGCTCAAGGGTATTATGCAGCAGTATGATGGCACCCCTCATCCCACTGCACAAAGAACTATAAGACAGTACAGCTTCTAAGCACCTCCTATGACTAAATGCCTGGCTTTTCCAAATTTTTTTTTTTCAACTTTCCTGTTGCCATCTTTAGCCTGTGGATAGTAATCTCTGCACAGCCGGCACTCAGAACAAACTCATATTTTACACACAGTTTACACGTCTCCTTGTTCTAATGGAGCCATCAAGGCGATTGGAGTTTGCATAAAGAAGAACCACCCAAACATCCTCTTGTAATAGTAGTCTGAATACTAGCTGACTGGTTCTACCAAAGGGGCATTTTTATCAAATTGATTCTTGTGGAATCATAATTGTTATGATTCATAAATATGTTGTCCAACATGTGAAAAAAACTAGGAAAAAGAGAAGAAAAACAATAACAGTTTTATGAAGATTTCCAGCATTTAAGATAAACTTACTTGGGTTACTTGCAGAGATGGAAGGCAAAGCAATGTGTGCAACAAGAGGCTCAGATGCAGTGGTAAAAGAAGGCCAGCTTGGTACTATTTCATGCTCTGCTATCCTCTGACTGGTTGTTCTTGTAGCAAGAGAAGGGGAGGCTTGTGTGTTTGCAGAAGCAATGGATAAAGGTGTTGGTGGCTACAAAAGGTATAAAATTAATAAACAGCTTCAACAAATAGTATATTGTTAATGCAATGAAAAACACAAGCTGCTGCTGTTAAAGAAATGATTATTGACATACATACATATATATACAGTATATGTATATATAATTTTTTTTTATATTTCCATTTTAATACAGAAGCCCCTTCTCTCTCACATACTTCCTCTTCAGCCAACCTGCACTGAGCTCCTAGCCAGCTCTTTATTCTTGTTTTATCAGAAATCCAAAGCCCAGACCAGAGATTCCACACTGGAGGAGGTGAATGATCTTGTCGTTTGGAAAGGGGTATAAGCC
This sequence comes from Pipa parva, assembly GCA_019650415.1. Taxonomy (NCBI): domain Eukaryota; kingdom Metazoa; phylum Chordata; class Amphibia; order Anura; family Pipidae; genus Pipa; species Pipa parva. The sequence goes on from WMED01000738.1 coordinate 24,995, forward strand.
TTGGTTATTCAGTAAAACAAACACTGTTTGAATTAGTAATTAAGTCAGCCGATGCCAGCATTGGTTATGCAGGATTTAAATGGTATGCTTTAAAGTAATCATGAGGAAAAGTCAAACTTTATGCATATGGTAACCTAATATACTTCAAAAATATTACACTTTAATCCCTCTCCTAATAATTATTATACAGTATTTGGTAGATTTGTTTGGATTAAATGTAAATTTGGAAAGATGATGGATTACTTGAAAGCAGTCACAGCTTCATCAACATACTTCAAGGCCACCCTGAGACATAGATGTAAACTACTGCAGGAAAACACAAGAAGGAAAGCTCATCTCTCTCCTAAATTCTACAATACCCACCAGGGATTTGCTATGCTCTGTATGCCGGATTGATGCAAGATCTTGCATACTGTATATTCAAGCACTGAAAATAAGTAAATCATATATATTGCAATACAAATGCATTGAACAGTTGCAGTTAAATGGGCAAAAAAACTGTTGGTGACTAAACTATTCCTTCACGTTTAAGTTGTTTGTTAAATAATAAAAGAAACAGTGTTACAGTATTTTACAGTTTAAGGGTGGGGTTTGCGGATGAGAGGCCTACAAAATGTCAAATGGCCCTCTTTGAAATACATATCAAAACAGAGCATTTTCTTCTGGTGTTAATAGCTCTTTAAAACAATAGGTATGAATCTATAAAATAAACCATTTTGAGAGATGAATCAATGTAATAAAACTAGTAGCTAGCCCTGCACATGCCTATAAAATGTATAGAGTTTAATGTCTGCAGACGTCTATAAATGTCTAAATGTGCTGATTCAAATGCTTTCCTTAAGAAATATAAAACCTGTCATATAGTTATTTGTACTGTGCTACAAGATAATTAGTCTTTACCAGGAAATCATCCTTAATTAGTGCATATGACATTAAAAGCAAAATAATGTACTCCTGAATAATAAAATATATGGGATTTCTCTCAAAGAACTAAAAATGTTTAACCTTATTCAGAAATGTTGCTGAACATGCACTGCGTAGAGTGGAGTGGCCCTATGAGACTCCTGCTGGCATGCCCTGATTAAGGACTGAGGCAAAATAGTCTGATTTGAAGTATAGGGTATATCTATCAATCAAACATTATAGTCAAATGAATTAACAAAAAGGAAATACTGGATTATAATTCTATCAAACATAAGAACCCTCTACCTGCCTTTAGTGTTTTCCTCACAATTTTTTTTAGAAGCAAACACCTTTAACATCCTCAATGCTAAAGGGCTGATTATTAAAGGACCAGTAACACCCCCAAAAAAATTCCCATTTGGATTGGTATGACAGGTATTCAAACACAGCACTTTAAAAGTTAAACTCATCAATATTATTTCTCTCTGTTTTTATCATTGCTAATAGCAGCCATGTTGTTTAACTGACCTCATCTAGTCCCATTGTGTTTATGGGGCGTTAGATTATAAATGACAGCATACAGGGAGTGTTCCCTAAAGCCCAATTTATAAAGATAAATCACTAAATAACATACTTTGTATACCATTAAGAATTTTTGAAGGCACAGACTGAATGTATAGAAGCTAGATATAAATCTGAGGCATAATACTTTTTATGGTGTAACTCAGGGATCGGCAACCCTATGGCTCTTGAGTCAGATGTGGCTCTTTTAATGGCAGAATCTGGCTCTTTCACTGTAACGAGCGGTGCTCACATGCAAGCACTTTTTTTGAGCATATTTAATAAAACGTTTTTGTGTGTGCACTTAAATGAGAGTCTCTTTCTTTGTTTACCCATGATCATTGTTATTCTCTCTAGTTGCACCACTTTATATTTAATTTATATTTAAGTGATATGGTTGTGCTCATTACCTTTGTTCTTTGGCATGCAAGCACCACTCGTCACAGTGTGCCTGATAATTATAATAGCGGGAAAGCACTGTAGAGAGACAAAGCTCTCTTGGTGCTTCCGGGTTGCTAGCCAATCCGGAGCCACTGACTTCACCGGCTTCTGGGTTGCTAGCCAATCTGGAGCTACTGATGTCACCGCGCTTCTGGGTTGCTAGCCAATCCAGAGCTGCTGACGTCACCTATGTGACGTAAGTGGTTCCGGATTCAAAAGGGCTGAGAAAGTCGCATGTATATGGCTCTTTCAGCCCAAAAGGTTGCTGACTCCTGGTGTAACTGTTCTCCCCTGCAAAGTACAGTTGAACTAATTTATAATCAGCCTTTTAGCATAGATATTTTAAAGATGTTGAATAATGAGTATAGCTGCCCAAACACTCATTTTAGCTCCCTGTTTATCAGTTTGGACTTATACCAAATAGCCACTGCTCTAACAAAGTTGTCATTTGCTTGTGCTGTTGAAGGAATATTGCTTCTTTTCTGTATTACCATTTGAGAGATGTTCATTTTTAAAGGTGGCTCAGACATATTGTTCAGAGTTGTATGGCTCATGGTAGGCTCTTCCCCTGGGCCCTCTAGTGACTGCTCATTGCGTCTATCAACTTCCACAGCTGAAGAATTTACACTATGTTCACTCTCTGGCAAAATCCATGGCATATAGTCCAGATCATTGCTTTCTTTCTGGTTTGTTTTAGCACTTAATGGAAGGAAATCTGGTTGAAGGTCACTGTACTCATCTGTGTACTCATCTAAACCTTCAGTACTTGGATTTTTATTGAAGAAGGCAAGATCTTTAAGGTGTGCAATGTCGTCATCAGGTTTATGCAGTTCTCCCAATGAATATCTCCTGTGAGGCACCAGACTTCCATAAAATGGTAAGGGAAGAAACCTTGGAGAAGGTCTCAGAACAAATGTTAGATAGGATTTCATGTGTTTCATGTGCTCCATCTTCTGGGGCTCACAACTCTCTTTATGTTGACAGTTAACAATATAGCATTGTCTGCCCAACATCCATGAAAGGTCACACCCTGACTGGTTACAGCAAGCCGCTGTGCAGTCTGACGCGGTCCAGACATTAGGCACTCTCAAGATATGTGTCTTTTGTAAATTTGGTGATATTGCTGCATCAGCAAAAGTAGCACCCTCTTGACACTGTTCGCTGAGCAAGCCTAAAGTTAAAAAAGTCAAATTACAAAAGATCAGAAATTATTCAATGCATTTTACCTGATAAAAGTCATGGAAACGAGTATTTTGTTAAAGTGATATTGATATCTGTGGGACTTGTTTGCAATGCTTAAGATATTTTTTAGAAGTTGTGTTTTTATCATTGGCTTCTGTAAGTTAATTAATAACACATTATTTTTTTCATGCAGGGTCTGATTTGACAGTTTTTTTTAAAGTTTTGGGAGTGGAGCTCCCAATCTAGGTAATCAGGGAAATTAAGTTCTAAAGATTCTGAATTCTAAACTCTGCTATTTTGCTGAATCAATGTATGTTAGTAAATTCAAAAACTCTTTAGAGATTGGTGGCAAAAACTCAGATCTTTGTCTTACAAGGAAGCAAATGGTTATATAAATCGTACAACTGCTCTCCCATGTTTTTAAAAAAATTTTATTCAATGTCTAAATAAAATAAGCATTCATTCACTTCTTTTGCTATGGGCCGGGCCACCAATAGGAAGGTAAAAGCTGTACTGCTGTGGAGGGTCCTGCCAGTTCAGTGAACCAGAGGGGTCCAGGCAGCCGGTACTGAGTTGTCTAATGCAGTTAATTGCTTGCTGGGTACTGAACTGTGTAACTTGTCAGTTTTCAGTGTAAATGTCTTTTGCGATAGCAGCCTAGTGATTTTTCTGTCCATTGTTAGGAAATGGGGAAGTGCGTTGTGATATTGGAAATTACTATTTTTGCTGTGCTATTACCATTTCCCTAAAATATAAGCTGTGTCAATCACATACTAAATTTACAATGATATATATGTTATTTCTAAATTAACTTAATCAGGAAAATTCATCAACAAGGTAAATGGTTTACTAAGGTCTAGGAAACCATAGCAGCCTATCAGAGGTTGGCTTTCAATGTACTATAGCTCCCCTATAGCAATTAATTCTAACTGCCTTTTCATTCCTATAGGTTACTAGACTTCTGTAAATGACTGCTCCTGTTGATGAATTCCCCTAACGTGTACTAAGTATGTGCACATTAAAGTTACACAAGAAGTTTGGGTTAAAAAAAAAACTAAATTTGTGTATTGTAAATCTACCAGTGTTTGCATTTCTCCATCAACTCCATTTCCTGCTTACGTCCATCTTAAAGTTTTTCCTACAAATATAACAGACTTACAGTTTAGGAGATGTACCAATCTAATCGTTAATGTTCTTCTGTGCAGATAATTAAAATCTTTGAGGATCAGGCTACCCAGCACTTTTTCAAATGTCAGTAACTTTACACACTATAGAAAACAGTACTGCCATCAGAAATTATAGGACTCCTAACAATCTGAAAATCGGGGCTCCGCAAACATGTTTTACATACCTTAGTTACGCTTCAAACCACCCAGTTATATTGATCAGTGCCCAGAATGCACTTTGTTTGATTGGTCAGTGCACAGAAGCCTACATTTTATGGGGCGCTGTTTGTTCATGGGTCATTTTGTGACAAAGAGGTAATTTTTTAAGAACAAAATGAATCAATTATATTTTGTATTCAAAGTGTGCTTCAAGGACACAAATTATGTTTAGTATCTACAAAATACACAAAAAAGTATATTTTAATACAAAAATATATTTGTAAACTTGTAAATTGTGTGTTAACAAAATAGAATTTTGTGCACAAAATGCTGTTTGTATGCTGTTTGTATTTAATTCTATACACAAAATAGTGTTTTATGTGCACAAAATAAAATTTAGTGAACATAAAAATTTTGTGCACAGAAAATAATTTTGTTGGCACCTAACAGAATTCTCTGTGTAACATTAATGTGTTTATATAAAGGTATACAGTATTCTGAATTTTGTCACCAATAAAACTTTCATTCAGCACTATTATTTATGCCACTAGATTCTATATTGCAGCACAAAATATATATATATTTTTTAAAATTATGGTGACTTGTAACAGTTTTGTATAGCATAAGAATTTTTGTGCCATTAAATTCTATTTTGTAGTAAAAACATAAATTTTACAGGGAATCAGATGATCAATAATAGTTATGTAAACCAGAAGACTCTTTTGTGCCATAAAATGCAACTTTGTAGGACAAATTACATTTTGTTTTACATGAGCTTCCCTCTTATTCAAAATACCCCCCTCAAATATATTTAGTGCCTCAAAGTGCAACATAATTTCAGTAAAGATTAATAAAGATCATCTTTATTTTGTGGCATACATTTTTTTTGTGATACAGAATTGATTTTTGTCTTACTTACTATTATTCTATGATAAAATTATATTTAATGACAAAAAAGAAGAAATTTGTGACTTCAAGATCTTTTTTTTTTAAGATCCAGCCATTATTTTATATATTACTATTATTTTTGTTCACAAAGTTCATTTTTATGTGGTACAAAACTAACATTTGCTTTACAAATACTACAAAGTGACAAGTGAACAAACAGCACCTCATAACATTTGACTACCAACGCTGCTTCAGCCAGATTGTAAAGCTAAACGGCCCTTGCACAGCAGTACCCCCTGCTGGAAGATGTGCAGGGGAAAAAATTATTTTCTGTGGGAAGACTGCTGATTTCCCCAACCTTGTGAAACAGAAACACCTCAGATCTCTTTAAGGCTGAGTAGCAATGCAGGAAGATGACTCAGCCTTATAATGTATAGAAAATAATCAGTTCAGATTCATACAACTGCAAAATATGCCTAAACTCCAAGGGGGGTAATTCAGGAACAATTGAAGTGCCCTTGCAAAGCTTCTCATCACTTCGCCGACACAGGTACACGCTCACTGGTCTCCTGCACTCGGAGATCAGTGAACGCTTTAAAGGTACTTTGGCTCACCTCGCGACCGCTTGAGTCGCCTCGCCGAAGCACCTTTAAAGCGTTCGCTGTTCTCCGCTTGCAGGAGACCAGGGAGCGTGTACCTGCATCGGCAAAGTGATGAGAAGCTTTGCAAGGGTACTTCGATTGTTCCTGAATTACCCTCCAAGAGCTGGGGAATGCTGGGAACTGTCATAAAGTCATTTTGGTAGAGATGGATATAGCAATGTTTCCCATAGCTGATTTCATAATATCTGTACTTAAACAGCCAAACATAAAATGTAAACATTTGCTAGCTGGTTCTAGGTTGCAAAATAATACATTTCAAGCTTGGTGGTTTAAGTACAAATACATTATTTAATATTCACAAGACCAATGATTTATTTGAGTTATAACAAAAGAAAGAACCCTTTACCCCTGAACCCAATTTTGTTTAGAACTTACTCTGCCAGATATAAAGGAACAGTACTCACCAGTAACAGTGCACATCCATACAAACAGAGTACATAGCCTCATGATGCTGAGAATTCTTATAGCAGGCATAAATAGATCATATTTGGCACCTGTAAGAGATCAAGGTGAAGTGCCTTAACTCCTGGGAGGAAAATAAAAGCGGCATTAGCTTGGGACTGCCTAAGAAGGAAAATGAAATGCCTTATAGTCTTGTATAATTAGTATAATACCTGCTAAGCAGCAGAATATAACAGCACATTTGCACTATTATTACGGGGCAATAAATTAATAATTTGCTGTAAGGACAGCAGTTATGGGAACACAATTAAATACACACTTTCTGATGGTGCAGGAATGAAGTTTTTGTTGTGTTATGCAAACAGAAAAACCAAACTCAAACAATAAATCGTGAGTGTCCCACAGCGCTAAAATGAAACAAACAGTGATTATAAGTAAATTCGCTCTTCTTTCCCAATATAGAGATTCCAACGAAACCAACGAAACACACTGTGGAGAAGCGCACAACAATTGCACTATATAGTGCTT
>WMED01000739.1:0-31881 GCA_019650415.1 Pipa parva
TGAAAATATGATATTTGTGTCATTCTCAAAACTTTTGGCCATGACTGTAGTGTGTAGGGAAAAACGATCTCTTATCTTCTCATGAAGCTTATATACAGGAGTACACATATACAAATGATATGCTGCACTATTCAGGAAATCTGTTAAACCTTTTGATATTAAAAAGCCATTGTTAATTGCCAATAGTCATGTGCATAATAGGAATAAAGTAAAGCACAATTAATTCCCAATATTAAACATTTCTAATTGATGGAAGAAGTAAAAAGTGCTTTAGACACTGGGGTCAAGCAATATCTATTCAGGTCAGCAGTGTTTCACAGTCTTAATTTGTATTAATCCCCCCCCAAAAAAGGAAATTACATTTGTAGTTGCCTTACATTTTTTTCCAGCAGAAGCAGAGTGAAAAAAAATGCTATTTAGACAAGTTAAGTAGTTTACCTAAATGTATGGACCAAGTCTTTTTTATTTGTCAAAACAACCTATTTACTGGGCTTCTAGCTAATTGCCTCTTGGCTGTTTTAAGCAGGAAGTTTTTTATATTTAAAAACCCCAGGGCCTGGTGGGATACAGCCATAGATCCTGAAAGAGGTTTGTTTGGCTTTGCAAAACTCCTGCACATATATTTACTTAGTCGTTCTTGTGTGGTGTCGTGCCTGTGAACTGAACAAAGTGGATGCAGTTGAAATTTTGTTTTGCACTGATATTTAGTGATATGTTGCTTCTTTAGGAGTTGTCTTGGAAAAGACCTCATTCACAAATTTAAAGGGCCACTAACACTATTTAAAAAAATTGTTTAGGTTATTCCTATGCAGTACTTGTAAAAATGTTATTGTCAAAGTTGAATTCCTAGTTAATATAGTTTTGTTTTTTCTTTTCTTGGTCTGTTGCGACCTTTTCTAAATTCATCTTTGTGGTATACTTCATACATATGTACTGGCTAAAGTTCCATAGAAAACAAAGATTGCTGAACCAGGAAAGAAAAAAGCTAAGGGGTTTATTCACTAAAGTCCATATTGTTGTGTATAGGTGCGAATTCACCAGATATAGACAGTCGTGTCTTTATAATGAGAATGGAGAAATTGTAGCAATCTTAACTTTAAAAAAAAATTGTCATGATTTTACAATTTTTAAATTTCTCACGGATTTGCTATGGGAATTTGCTGTTTGAGAATTCGACAGTCAAATTTGCACCTTAGTGAATAACCCCCTAAATGCAAAACGGTACAAGTCAGAAATGTAGTATCAAACATAATTTTTACATTGACATTACATGAATGTATCTCTTGTGGCAAGAAATACTGATAAGGACGAGGTGGTCATTCTGTTGTTGCCATCTGTAGAGCTGTCTGTGAAAAACACATGGAACTGTAATTGTGTTTACCTGCCAAAGATAGATTGTGCATCATACTTGTGTTACATGGTAATTTGAGCTGTTGGCTTACCAGCAAAACTGCTTGGGGAGTGTGAGTATAAATGCTAGTGCTGGTTTCCTGTTTGTACTTGATTAGTCACAGGAAAATACACACCTGCTTCAGATAAGCAGTAGCAAAACATTGCATATATCATTTTCCTTATCTAAAATGTACCAGGCATCCAGAAGATTTAAACTCCTCTTTCCTTTCTCTATTCTAAGAATCTGCTGCATAACACTGTACCCTCTGTAACTGCAGCAGAATTATTTTTCAGATCCACTCAAAAACCTCTGTGTTGCTATGTAAATATAAAACTTTATAGCATGCAGAGTGTCCATGCCACAGTGTCCCCTTTCATGGTGGGTACTTAATAAAAGAAAAAAGTAAAAAGTATTCCAGTCTACCATTTAAAAGAGTATTTAATAAAAAATGGGCTAAAGAGCAAAGCAGCAATGTTATGGGCATTGATTTGCATCCCTTTTATCAATCTTTTAGCTGCTACAATTTGAATGGTCTCACAGTGACTATTTTAGCCTTGCTCTAAATGTAACGTTTAGGTTGTTTTGTTCCAGACTCGAATAGTTTGACATTTAAACTTTCCTGCCGGTGCCTTAGTCTATCCACCTAGCCAAAACAGTCATTTCAGGAACAGATTAGAGAGATATAGGACTTGGCCCTGAACAGAAGATAACTAATGAAATTAAAAATAAAAATGTAAGGTTTAGATTAGATCCATTTCTGTTTTCAGGAATCCATTTTTCAATGACTAGTTAGTATAATTTTAACCCCCCCATGAAATACCACAGTTTTTGTCCCTGCTGATGATGTGTTGCCTTGCTTGTTATAAGTTTCCTGTACATCTCTTTATTGATTTCAGCATGACCTGCATCCCTTGTGAGGGACCCTGCCCCAAAATATGTGAAGAAAGTATGAAAACTATAGATTCAGTGACCTCTGCTCAAATGCTGGGAGGCTGCACCGTTCTAAAGGGAAACTTGCAACTGAACATCCGCAAGGGTCGTAAGTATCTCTCCATTTGTGGGATACCTTTTGTAAATATATTAAATGGAGGATTAGTTCTCTTAGAAGTTGAAAAATCACAGTATAGTGCTTTCTTTGTGTTCAAGGTCCTATTCTTATTTGTTCATTCAGGTGAACTTTAGTAACTTTCTCATTTCTAACAGCTTTTACCATTACTTTTGATATGATTTACCTGGATTTAATAGGACGTAGAGCTGCCAACAGTATATAAATAATTCTTTTTATTGTTCTCGCCAGAAGCACATTGTTGCAATCCCTTTAACATTAGGAAATAATTTATGTAAGCATATAAGGCAGGGATGTCGAACCTTTTTGGCACGTACGTGATGACGTTTCGGCCGAACGTCATCACGTGACGCACGTACGTGATGATGTTCCAGCTGAACGTCATCACGCAATGCACAGTGACGTCAGCGCCGGGGTCGCTGCTCAAAAAGGTTGAGAACTGCTGTTATACAAGAATCTACGCTCTTAAAGTGGACCCGTCACCAAAAAATGACATTGTTTAGTCTAGCATTGAATGCTAGACTAAACAAATTTGTCATTTAAATTAATAAAAAAAACGTACCTTTTAAAAGTTATCCTTCGGTGTATCTTCCTGCTAACCCGACACTCAGCTATCAGAAGCTGTAGTGTTGGGTCTGGGAGGCAGTCATCTAAAACCGGCTTACTTGATTGACAAGTAAGCTGGCTTCAGGACGCAATTACATGCGCATGCGTGTGCACATGACCGTGTGCCTCTAGGCTGGGCAGGCTCAAAGCATATGCGCTTTGAGCTTCCCCAGCCAGTAACACTGACAGCTTCCTCAATACTGCATGGGAAGCTGTTGGTGTTACCAGCTGGGGAGACTCAAAGCGCATATCCTTTGAGCTCCCTCGGAGGATCGCGGTCATGTGATCGTGCACGTAACCGGATGCACAGTGGGGGATGGTGCAAAGTGTAGTGGATGATGCTGTGTATCTAATGATGCTAGTGCACATGCACATGAGATTTGGAGACAGGGGAGGAGAGCTTGCTTGTTAAGGGGCGTTTCTGTAGTGTTTGAGTGACAGGTCTGACAGAAGATGGCAGCTTCTATGTTTTCTAATTAGGCTGAGATTGAAGTAAGTGTATTTTCAATATGCAAACGTTGTTTTGGTTCCTAATTACTTGATTTACATTATAAAGTCACATACTTTAATAAAATATGTAATAATCCTGAGCTGACGGGTCCACTTTAATTGAAATGAATGTGTGCTGCACTTTATGTCCATGCTCAGTAGTGAAGCTCCTTGCTACAGATCAGAGGAAAAGGAACTGGAAGGAATGGCTGCACTCATCACAGATCTGCTAGAGAAAACAGGATTAAAGAAGTTTGCTCACTACAAAAAGTCATCGTATATTGCCGGATGATCAAGAAATTACTCAAGGAAAAGAAGCTCTGACTGAGGTAGCAATTGGGATGAGTGGTCTACAGGACTGCCAAGAAGAAGAGGAATTTAGTCTTGCCAGTGCTGCATCCACCATATCTTAACTTTAAATTTGAAAAGTATTTGGATGAAATGGAGCAGGCAAAGCGTTGCCACAGGGAAAAAGATTTCACTGCCACAGCAAACAGACTGACTGTATTTCAGCAAAATTTTTCACTTGCTCTCAAAGAAGTAGAAGAGTTCAACCGATCATCAAAACTGACTGTGCATGAGGCAATTCCTTTATACCCTGAGATTGTTAGAGATGTTGCCCATGTGGTCACCGCTTTGCCACCAACCCAAGTTAGTGTAGAGAGGCTGTTCTATAGCCTTAAAATAATTTGATCAGATTTGAGGTCATCTATGAAAGAAGATCTGATGGAGGCAATACTTTTTCTCAGAACAAATTCATAGACTCCACAAATGTCATTCAGGACATTTTTGTTGAAAACTGTTTTTTTTCCCACTTACATTTACAAGACTGATTAAAGGAGAGCTAAAACTAAAATAAAAAATTTAGTCAATTGTTCCATGCGTATAAATACTTTGAAGCAGCCCAGAGCAGGATCAATTGATATACAGAAGTTTCAGCACAGAGCCAGACTTCACTGTACTCTATGAGCCATGGTCCTAGCACTACGCTCCCCCCTGTATGCATCACCGCTGGTGAAAATGAGCGTGAACGTCCTCACGCTCATTTATTGCATGCTGGCAAACACATTAGAGAGCCGTTCTGCCAACTAAGTAAGTACTTTATTTAAAAATCTATTTAATTATCGTCTAGCTAGAAATATTATATTATTTAATAAGGGATTAATTGATATTTTATAGAATATGAATTACCATAATTCAATTGATTTTATTTATAAAAAAAAACTTTAATTTGAGAAAATTAAATTGTAAATTTCATGCTTAATTATTTTATTATAATTGATAACATGTTTTTGAAATAAAAATATACAGAAGAAAATTTTTAAATATTCAAATCTGAAAAAGGGTTTTCGTACCCGAAAAATGTAATGGCACTTTGAAATTAAATTGATCTGAAACCAGCCTATTTACTCTTCACTCTTTGTGAAGATCTGGGTTGTCTGGATCGATTGTTTTTTTGATCGATTTTTACTGATTGAAACTTTTCAATCTTCACGGGATAAAGTGGAAAAGGCTGGGATGGGAGCTGTGCATGTTTGTCAGTTCTTGTCAGTCCCAGGAGGCATATAGAATGCAGTAGCTTTTAAACAAATAGTAACCAAGCAGTAGGATGTCATGCCTGTGGAACACAGCAAATGTCCAGTGATTATTCTGGATGGTGTCCTGCTGCCCTCCTTAGCACAGCTGTTCTTAAATGCTTGAGAGCCAGCTCAGCATCCGCAAGATAATCTCTTCTAGCTTTGCCGTGCAGGTTTAACAATCCCAATAAATGAGCATGGAACATTGGCCTATCTTTCACCCATAACACTACTCAGTACACTCTCCATCTTGCCTTTCACTTTCCATTCATTTTTTTAAGGTGGTATTTTATTTGGTTTACTATGAACATGATATTCTCTGCTGATACAGCCAGTATAAGATAAATAAACAGCTTATACGGTTCAGGTAAAGTTCAGACAGTGAAAGTATATAGCATATTGTAAGTACACAGCTGTTCAGAAGAGATTATCATTGCACGATGAGGTAAAAGTTTGTATGTGATAAGAGATGAAATCAAAGGTCCAGTAGTAACACCAGGAAAAGAAAGAAAAATCCCATTTAGGTTGGAATAGCAGTTGTTTCTAAATCATATTTGTTAAAATGTTATCTTTAAATTTGTTTGTTTTACTTTGTTCTCTTTCATAGTTGCAGCCATTTTTTGCCCCTACTTTTGCTATTGTTTTCTGTAGATCTCTAGAATAATAAAGGTAACGTTTTCTAGTGCTGTATTAGAATAACTGACAATAAAAATGGGAGTTTTTTAATCTTTTTTTTTTTATGGTACTGGTCTTTTAAGCACCCAATTTTTCTGCCCACAGCATTATCAAAATCAGGTTCAACTACTTTTGAATCGTATGTAAATTTTTTTGCATGAATGATTACAATAATTAATTTTCTTCAGGTAAAAAAGTAGGCAAGGTGAGGTCCATGAATGTAGAATGATATCACTTTAATTTTGACATACCATTACCTGTATTGGAATGCAGATAATTGATTAGGCCCAAGGTTCTTAATGCATCACATTAAGTACCTTGGGCTTAATCAAATGCTTAATATTCCAAAATAGCATTTCATTTGACTAACTTTGTAATTAACTTGTAAAAAAACATCATGGTTCCATAAGTTCAGGGGGCACAGTGTCGGTGTAGGGAAAAAAATGTTTTAGGATTCCATACAATCACATCATGTCTCATTCAAATTGTTCTCACAACAGAGGATCTCAGAAACAGTTATGCTGAAAATTACAAATAGCAAGGGTTGTGATCTTTTTCCTTCATAACAACTCTTTGATTTGGTTTCTTTATACGCATGGTCCACAGTCTGTGGAAACAGTAGTCATCTGGTTGGTGTTGGTCTTTGCTACAGCTATATGATGCTGTAGGAAAATATATATGTCCCCAATCTGACTCTGTTGTCAAATGTACTGCCAAAAGAGAGGTTTTCAGAAACCTCTAAACCAGGGATGGGCAGTTAATTTTTCTATGGAGCCACATGAGAAATTGGAATGGTTTTAGAGGGCCTTAGTACATGTGCCTGGCACCTATGGCAATTGGCCACACACCCCTGTTTTCACAGGAAACCCCCTCTCACTGTCACTCCCGGAGCATCATGCGTCCTACTTGGGAACTCAAATGTGTGCCGATTGTCCTGTGTTTGGTTTGCTCTTGCCGGCTTATAAGGATCAAGGCCCGAACACTGCATCCACTGCTGCTGTTCTCTTGGAAGACCATGCAGATGTGTGGAGAGCATATGAATGGAGTTTTTTCAGCATCTCCTTACAAAACATTACCCGTTACTTAGGTGACATAATCCTGGAGTGAGAATTAATCACATACTCAATCTGCTACAAGCCAAATCCATGTCTTGATTTAAGAAATAAAGCACATTTCAGAGAATTTTATTACTAGTCCTATTATATTTTAATGGTTAGAAAAAATGTTTTAATCTTTAAAAAAAGAATAATCAGACCTGTACCAACAATGGTGGGTATACAGTGGTACCTTGAGATACGAATTTAACTCAAGATTGTAACTCAAGACAGTTTTTATCTCAAACCAATTATCCCTTTTTAAAATAATACATATGAAATGAATCCTTTCCGGCCCCAACAGTTCGTATCTCAAATTTCAGCTTGTATCTCAAACAGGAAACCGGTCCGAATCGCAATTTGTATCTCAAGAAATTCGTATGCCAAGCAGTTTGTATCTCGAGGTACCACTGTATACCCAATGATCATAGGAGTGATTGGCCATGCACAATCATAACTGAATTAAGGGGGCACTCCAAGGCCTATTTGGAAAATCTGATTGCCAGGGAACATCAGCTGCCCTAAGGACCAGGCACCAAAGAACATGTATCGGAAACCTGTTGTTTCTATTATTGCTGTCTGGAGAGGATTTATGATGAGACAAACATGATCACCAAAATTCTTTCCTTTTCTAGTCCTGATGACAAAATGCTTGTAAAAATTTAGTCACCATGTCAGTGTGTCTATTCGACAGACACATAGACTGCCTTTCATTCAAGCAGTTCTCTTCTGTGAATGGAATAGTGTGCTCATTCAAAATACCTTATCTGGTTTATATATTGATCCTAAAACTTGCTGTTTTCATACATTTGGCAATATAAAATGTAATAATATTGTATTGTTTCTAAAATATAGACATTTTGGAAAATATGCTCTAAAAGCCTGTAAAAATGAATATTTTAAATTAATTCTACAGCTATAATTTTGTATTGGAGAGGCACAATTGTTGTATTGGTTTTAAAACCAAGCTTTTTCTTGGTCTAGAAAATATTGCTTCGGAGCTGGAGAATTTCTTAGGCCTACTAGAGACTGTAACTGGCTATGTTAAGATCCAACACTCCCATGCCTTGGTATCCCTTTCGTTCTTGAAAAGTCTACGCTACATCTTAGGCGAGGAACAAACAAATGGGTGAGTACTCCTCTGCCTGTTAGTGATGTTTAAGGATGATTTGGGGATTCCTATGGTTACAGAAGTCTCTTCTCTTTTTATTCTTTAGAATATCATATATCAACTCTCCCTGACTCCTACAGTTATAGTATTTTGTTTAATATGCCTCTTCTTTTCAAAAATAAAAAAAGTAAATAAAAAAAGACCACCTCCCCTTTCTAATGGTTCATATATAGTTTTACTCCAGTGAGAACTTTGTCCATAACTAATCCCCTTACTAACCTTTGAACTCACGCTGTTTCCTTTCTCACAAGCCTCCATACTGCTCACTTCTGTTAAGCATACTGCCATTCTGGGTTCTGTAACAGCAGATTTTACAGATTTGTTATTTCAATTTTCCATAATGTATCTATGCTGATGACCATTATGTTTTTTGTGATTTGTTTATATTTGCGAGTTGTGGAAGTTAGAGCACAATGGCATATGTTACATCTACTGTACAGTCCTGTTTATACTTAGTTTTAGAATCACTCTCAATAGCATATATTTGTTTGGTACCTTTTTGTCTGAAACTACTTTTATGCAATTTATGTCTCGTAGCAGGGAAACTCCTGAATTCCAGAACCAACTCCCTATGTATGTCCTAGTTAAGACCCCCAGTTTATTCAAGGTCCTTCTGGCAGAAAAGTGCAGTGTTTGGACACATTCCATTAGTCTCTTGGTTTATCATTTCACTCCAACACAAGGCAAACCTGTTCTCTGTCATGATGAACTGCATCAGGGAAGGGTGTGTGTTTGTAGGTGGGGGGTTGTTCTGGGGAAGAGTAGTATTGCGAGGTCCTGGGAAAGCAGTGCATTGGCTGGTATATCTGACCTGCTTGGATTAAGTTTCCAACACCAGGAATTCCTGGCATCCCTGCATAGTTTTACTTTATTTTTCATGCTACTCTTAGGAATGTGTCAGGTCTTTTTTTTTTTTAATCTGCAATTTACATCAGCTGATATTAAAATACTCAACATACACAGTATCTATTTTCTAATCTGTTCTTGCCATTTTAAAATATTGCTAATAATACTGAAGCTTTCTAGATACTTAAACTGAAAAATAAAAATAACTGTGACATTAGCCATTAACAAGCAGACCACCCGTCCTGCAGAAAACTCCTTACACCTTATTCATTTCCAGATTTTATATTGGGAACTGGCTATTTTTGAGGTGGATCAATCTTGTATTAAACATTTCAGTATATCTTACCTAAGGCAGTTGTGTAGTCAGGTTTGTGCCCTCTGTGTTTATGACTTTGGGTAGTGGGGGGGGAGAGAATTATTTTGTTAGAATGGCCCTTTTTTTCTTTAAAGTTTCCTTGTGTCTGTTGCAAACATGTTGTTATTGGGTCATTATAAATATAATATGTATATTTTTATTTACAAAGCAGAACTAGGTTACTAAGCACTGTACAATTCAACAATACAATTATAATTCAAACATGGCTAAGTGCATAGTATAAGTAAATTACAAACATATAATCATTAAGATACCATCATTCTTAAGTGCCAGGCAGTCACTGGACTGATTGAAACAAGAGGATGGGGATATTTCTTCCATAGAACATACAATCTAAATGGGATTGAGTTTCAATGTACAGTATATAGATAGGAGGGTAATACATTCAGTAACACAATGTGCCAGGTCATTAACTTTTAATCATAAGGAAAAATAGCTACTTTAAAGATAAAGTGCTTTAGGCTGGTTTCACATGAGTGTATGATGCACAGCGCATCATACGTTTGTGTAAAAAAAAAAAAAAAACAGCTTCATGGAAGCCGATAATACTTACCTAGTTCCGGACGCACGAACATATGACGCGCATATGCTGTGTCCGGAATACTGTGTGTCGCATTTTGGCCAGTGTATATACACTGCACCCAAAATGCGACACACAGGAAGTGCTGTGAACGCCGAGGGAGTGTTAACACGGTCGCTGGTAAGTACAAATGAAAAATACGCCGGAGCATATATTTTTTTTTTTTCTTTTTCTTTTTTTCTGTGTGAACCCAGCATTAGAGACAAGAAAACCAATGCTAGTGCTCAAAGAATTTTTTTTTTATTTGTAATTTTTATTTTCACTTGCATAACATGTTTTACATTAGTATAATATGTGATATTTTTTGAGTTGTATAACATTGTAAACATTGTAACTTTGGTTACATTTTTGCATCTTTCGTTTGTAAATTGTTTACATTCTTTGTAATAAAGGTTTATATGCATATATAATACAATTTTCATTCTTAATTTAATTTTCTTTTTTATA
This sequence comes from Pipa parva, assembly GCA_019650415.1. Lineage (NCBI taxonomy): Eukaryota > Metazoa > Chordata > Amphibia > Anura > Pipidae > Pipa > Pipa parva. Next base: position 10,321 of record WMED01000739.1, read on the forward strand.
TATTAACATTGAAAATTGTCTGAATGCTTGCTATTAATAACAGAAATTTCTGGTGTTGTCAAGTGGAAGAATTTGAGTTTGGTTTTTAAAATATAGGAAGACTGTTACCTTTTAAATTCTTTCCCCAACCTGTGTTTTTATTATACCTGCCTTCTTTGTTCATTGTTTTATATGTAAAACTATTTATTTGTAGTTTTAGCTAATTTGCCATTTGATACAAAATGAAGCTATATTGCCCTCTCCTATTTTAATTTTCAGAAATTACTCTTTTTATGCCTTTGACAATAACAACCTACAACAGCTTTGGGATTGGAATAAGCACAATCTCACCATTAAAGAGGGTAAAATGCGCTTTGCTTTAAATTCAAAGCTTTGTACCTCTGAGATTTACCGCATGGAGGAAGTAACTGGGACAAAGGGGAGACAGAGTGTGGAAGACATCAGCCTCAGCAGCAATGGCAATATGGCATCATGTGAGTACTTAGTGTTTGTTCCAGGGGCTGGCAAACTAATTAGGCTTAACCTGTTTTCATTCATTTGGACAGGGCTGACCCTCTAGGATTCAGGGATGCCAGAAGGCTTTCACTTGGCCCTTTCTGATTTAGTATGCTTTTCTGCTAAATGTATTTGAACATAAACAGTTTTTTAAAATGCCATTTTGTATAGAAAATGTCTCATTTACCTGCCCTGTCACTCATTTATGTCTCTTTTGCAGGTGAGAGCCATGTTTTAAATTTCACCTCCATTAGCACAAGTAAAAACCGGGTTAAGCTAACCTGGGAACGCTATAGACCACCGGATTACAGAGACCTCATCAGTTTTACGGTCTACTACAAAGAGGCGTGAGTTTTCAATGTCCCTTTTCTTTATGAAAATGAATAGGTTTTACTGGTTTTCCACTAAACAGCCAGATGTTTGTTTTCAGTTACTTTTATGTGATTGTTTCTGACATTTTTTCCAAGAGTTTAGAGCCAGAGAGGGAATAAAAGGCACCATATTCACCTGGTTACCTGGGATGAGTGAAACTCTGACAATGGAACTGCTAGTTAAAAAAGAGCTAATAAAGGTTTTCTTTGTTGTAGCTGAAAAATGTTTGTGGTATGTACCACACCATAAAAGAAAAAGCCCTAGAATATATTTCAGACCTGGGGCATTCTACCTTACTAGCTTGTTTGGGTATTTGTTATCTGCAGTGTTTTATTTGCATAATTTGAGGAGAAAAAAGGGGGAAGAAAGCCATCTGATCTAATTTTAACTGTTGGAAACAGAAGAGCTACCTAGAATTATTGTAAAAGTACCAGATGATTGTTGGACTTTAGAATGGTTTCTAGATTAGATAGAAGACATAGGGGGTTATTGGCTAAAGTAAAGTGGATTCCCATAGCAAATCCACAACCGTGACAAATTTCCCAATGTAAAGTCGCAACCACAACAATTTTAAACTTGCAACTGTGACATTATTTCCATAGTAAAGTCAAGACTGCAACAATATTCTTGTTATAAAGCCGCGACTGCAACAGTAGCAGTCTATTGTGTCTATCTTTAGCTGACGAATTCACACCTTTCTGCAACAATTTGGACTTTAGCCAATAAACCCCCTTATCTTTATCATAATCCCCTATTCAATTGATAGGTCAAGTCACACACTAGGGTCTGTGACACAAGTCTTCATAGAGCTCTATGTGTGTGAGGGTGTCTGAGAGAGGGAGGGTATGTGTCTAAAACAGCAATTTTTGAATGGATCCTCATTAATAAAAATGTATATGTGTGATGCAATCAATAGTAGAATGAAGCACTTTTTCTGTTTTTTTTTTACATTTCTTCAAACCTAACCTGGAGGGGAATTGATTTGAATATGTAGTCTGGAAGTTAAGTCAGAAGGCATGTAAACAAAACAGAAGTGTCTCATTCTGCTACTGATAGTACATTTTTGTTTAAAAAAACATCCATTACAAAAATATTTTATCAGGCATTTTGAACACTTTTCAGGGCTTCATTACTAGGCGATAGGTGCACTTTAATGTGTATGTAAAGGCAGTTATAAACCAAGGGTTAAATGTGTGTTAACCCTTATTAATCCCCCTCTTATAGTTCTAAGTTGTGTTGTCAGCCTTTAAACAATACTTGAAAAATTAAACTTTGGCTTAATACCTTGTTAAATCAACAGGCATGATAGGTAAGAGCACAATAAAACTTAAAGGGTATGTAAAGACAGTTATCATACCTGTTGATTTAATAAGGTATTAAGCCAAAGTTTAATTTTTCAAGTATTGTTTAATTAAAGGCTGACAACACAACTTGGAGCTATAAGAGGGGCATTATCATCAAAATGAAGTTCAGTTTATTAATTTTATTATTCTGTCATTCAGTGCATTCATTGCCCACCTTGTGCTTTTTTTCTTGCATGTCAGACCATTCCATAATGTGACAGAGTACGATGGTCAGGATGCTTGTGGATCCAACAGCTGGAATATGGTTGATGTGGACCTTCCAGCCAACAAGGAAAATGACCCTGGAATCCTCCTACAGGGACTAAAGCCATGGACACAATATGCAGTCTATGTGAAGGCTATAACATTGACTATGTCAGACAGTCGCCCTATTTATGGAGCTAAAAGCAAGATCATATACATAAGGACAGATGCTGCAGGTATGCACAGGGACTTTGCTCCCTATTAATGTACGTGTTATCAGAAATCTGACTTCCATTTGGAACATAAAACAATCATCAGATATTTTGTATGCACTGTTTGACAGTCTGCATCAAGAGTTCAGATAATAACTAGCTACTACAGATTAAAGACCTCTGCCAATTGCAAGAGATAAGTAAACACTTCCTATGAAATTACAACTTCAAATAAACCTTTTTCCAAATACTGGGTACAAATAAATGTCTTTGCAGATGACAAACTTTAAAATGTTCACGTCCTATAAACATAGGTTACAGTAGGTGTATTTTAGGCAAATGTTCAGTATGATTATTTAGTGTTTCATGCTCCTATATTATACTATATGAAGTATAATGTTTTTAAAAAAGATGCAGTATATGAATGTGCTCACCAGTGTGTAGATACACTCATTGGCAAGAGTTTGAAAGAAATATAATCTCAAAATATTGTCCATTGTTCTCACATAAGTTTTTCTATAATACATAATCAATTATCTTTTTAAAACAATTATCTAGTTAAATTGCTCTTCTCTTTCTGCAGTGAACCCCATTCCTGCAGCCACAGGGCCAATGTAGGAAGTGCCAGCACAGTATAAGTAGGATTTTTTTCAAAATCAACAGTAAAAGACAAGTGGATCCTTAAACACACCCTAAAACACAAACTAAACGATGTAAAAAATGGAGTCACTATTGTGTCTGGAAAATGCTTTTATTAACATACTTCCTCACAAAAGCATCACAGAAATCAAAATGGGGGGCGTTCCCTCAATATGCATAAAACATAAAGATAAATAGACATATGACTGAAACTGCAGGGCCCTGGAAAAGCTAGCAACTCTAAAACATGGTAATTAAATGCTGCGACTTAATATAACACTATGATAGAGAGATCTCAACATGAAGGCAAGGCTGTATATGATATTAAAGGGGAACTATAGTCAAATTACATTTTTACATTTGCAGTACTATACCTTAGTGAGAAGTGTTTCTCCCCAGTAGTTGTTTCATGTGACACAGAATGATTGAGTAGATAGCACTCATAAACATCTGCACCAGGAAATGTGTGTGTGATGTGTACTGTCCAGTTTTCCATGAAATGGAACCCCCCCCCAGATATTTTTGCCCTACTTACTAGGGCACAAGTTAGCTTTCACTCTGTAATCTCCGGCATTCCAACTTAATTTATGTGGCCAAAAGGTCAGCACACTGCTTAACCAATAGCATTAAGGCAGCTTTTTCTTCTCCTGTTGCCTATCTTGCAGAACAGAAAAGGGGGGGGGGGGGGGGGGGATGAAATGTCAGATCTCAGGAAAACTATTTAAGGGAAGCAAACTACAAGTATTGTTTCTTCTTTAAACCTTTTTTTAATTGTGTCAGCAATTGGCTTAGTATAAAGGAGCTTTATATGTATGTGTGCAGTTATATCAGCACTCTAGTGCCCCTTTAATTAGTATTCGTACGGGGACAACACCAGCAGTAAAAAGTCCCATATAGACATATGGAGTTCATGTATTGGAGCAAACAAATGCATTCAAGGATTCCAGTGTCCATATTGGTGCAAAAATATTGAAGTTCAGTGCACATAATCAAACCCCAATGATTATGACCAAAATAGTGATTGTCATAGTGTATATGACAAATATTGTCCAAATACACATCAGTTGTGCTGCACTTCATCAACATATAGGTAAGGCCTAGTAATCACAGCCGACAATGTGCTTCGCCATGTATACTCATAGAAACAAATGACTTGTGTTGCTCCTGTCAAATGGCAGAAACTAAAAAATACATGGTTACTCCAGCAGAGATCATTATACATTACCACCCTGCATCTCACACACAGAGATTCAAATATTTGGATTCCCAAGGCAGACTGCTATTGTTTCACAGTTGCGCTGCCAATAACTTATAGGAGGCATAAAGTATCAGTGCCATATCCACACTTAGCTTAGGCAGTTAATAAACTTCATCTCGTTGACATGAAGAATTAACCACGTCTTCCAGGGTCCTGCAGTGCAGCCATGTGATCTATGTGCCTTTCACCTAAAAAGGCTGCTTCTGGGTCAACTTCTTGTTCCTCCTGTACTGCTAGATATATCCCCCTCCTTAAAGGGACATGCACTCACCTGGTCTCCAGGTGAAATAGCTTCACATTAAAGCAATCTGTATCCTATTTTATCAAACCAATATTATAAAGTAACATATATAAACCAAATAAAAAAAACATGAGATGAACATAAAGATGATAGAGAGGTGGTGGTGTTGTTTGGGGGGGGGGGGGGGGGGGGGGTATAACACCTTTTAGATAACAGCTCCTCCTACCTGCTGGTGAGTTATTACTTTTTTGGAAATCTCTATAGAATAACCCCCTTACACACTCACACAATTAGTTGAGTGTTTTATTTATCAAACGTGAAACTAAAATATTACCAACATTTTAAAGAGGACATGTAGGGTTCATGACAACCTAAGTTAATCTAGATTTCCTAGATAACTTTTTATCTTTTTTTTGCAAAAAGTTTGATCTTTTTTACTTCCTGTATTTCTATTGTACTTTGCAGACTTTGTTTGATGGTCCTCTTCTTATCAACATAATGTTATTGCTATCCTAGGAAAAACAGCCCTGCAGCCAATCAGAAACAAGCCTAATTTCTATAAGATTATTTGCCTTTTGAGCTATTTTCATCAGTATACATATCCACGCAATATGTCACCTGCACAACATTTAGGAATACATGAGATTGTTTACCTATATACACTCTGTCAACTAATATAAACACATTCACACACTATATCCTAAAATTATACTATATATTACACACATGCTCATAGCTGCTAAGACAGATATCCAAATAGAAGTGAATCTTTCCCCCATCACACAATGTGAAGTAAATGCTGAATTGCATAACAGCAATTGATAAAATATGAAACAACTAAAACTTTTTTTTTTTTTTATTATAAATTCATATCTGCCTGGGGGAATTGCCATTTGCTAATTGCTATCTTTCCCTTGTAATTACCTAGTATTCAGTGGGACATCCAAGCAATGACAGATGTGCAAATATTACAGGTTATATTGTGCAGATCAGTGACATTCGCAGTGTTGGGAGGATTCGGGTTAGCAAGGCAGTGGACAGGGCCCCAATCATTATATAGGAAGTGGCAATGGAGGAGAGGGTTTCCAAAAGCAACTATATTAAGTTCATTGTGCTATGTTAAATCAAACAGTAAGAACTTTTACAAAGGTTCATATAGTGGAATAAAGACCTTTTGCAAACTCTGTTTTTTTCATTTTAACTTGTTTGTGCAGATTTTTTCTTTCAGTTTGTGTTTGCAATTCTGAATGTTTCCCACCCTAGCCTCTAAACCAGTGGTTCTTAACCTTGTTTGAGGTACCGAACCCACCAGTTTCATATGCACATTCACCGAACCCTTCTTTAGTGATAAATCACTTGACCTCCGTGGCAGAGGCTCCGCCGAACCTCTGAGACAGACTCACCAAACCCCTAGGGATCAATAGAACCCTGGTTAAGAACCACTGCTCTAAACAAATGCTTCGTGTGTAGATGGTTATATAGAATTGATGTATTACTCGTTATACAGTGCTTGTATTTATATTTATAACCATTTATTTACTGAAAAAAATTATTTTACTTTATCAGTGATTTTTCATTCAAAAGCTTCCATAAGTTGTACACTTGTCCAAACACAGAGACCCTATTCCTTTCTTACCTTCTTACACAACCATAAGTGCAGAATACGTTTAAAAGGAGATACAAATTTCTTTTTCCATATAATAGACCAATGGCCAGTGCATTGATGTTTGCTTTACCAAATCTATATGTTACCCTGGCATGGCTAGACGCAGGCTTTACATGGGGCAATATATGTACAAGCACAGGAGTTCCCATGATAGGGATATCACTTTATTTACCTTTGACTGTTCCAAACAACACATAGCAGATTCTGAATTCCTTAGTCATGGAGCTGGACAAGCCCAGGTTTAGATAGCAAACAAAGAAAAAGAAGGAAAAAAGCTCTTCTTGAGAAGAAGAAAAAAATCTAAATATAGTTCTTGTTCAAAAAATACATTAAATAGTTGTTTGTAAAACTCCTGGCAAATGCAGTTAGTGGGATTTAAATCATCCCAAGGCTTTGTAGCACTAAACACAAAATTATTTTGAGATTCATATCCTATTGCCTAAAGCGTGTACATTGCACAGCCTGCATGAGATACAAGCACATTATGCAGTCACAAGGCTGTGCGCCACACAGGGAAAAATCTGATCTGCTTCTCCTTTTACTCTTCTGTGTGCATATACACTGTCATTTATTATTCTTAAAATTACTTAGAAAATGACAATATAGTCTCTTTAGGCCATGAGTTTGGCTGCTAATGTTGCCATAGTAGTATACGCATGCTAATGGTCCTGTACGTGGACATCAGCATGCGCATTAAAGGGATTCCCGTCTCGGCGAGGCAACTCTTTTGCTCACGCCGAGACGCGAATCCCTTTAATGCGCATGCTGATGTCCGCGTACAGGACATCAGCATGCGCATGCTACTATTAGCGAAGTAAGACGAACACATCGTAGCTCACTTCGCTGCTTTATGAATTACCCCCTAAATGTGTAGGTGTTTTCTTACCTGGTCCTTATTTAAAAAAAAAAAAAAAAAAACGCAGTGGAAAATTCACTATAGGTGACCCTGGCTTTAGTAACTAGAATGGAAAGGCTGTCTCAATTTTGTTTGTTCGTATTTGATCAAGAGGATATGATCACTGCACCTGAAAGACTTTCTGATTGCCTATTCTGTAAGAAATCAGCCTAGAGCAGGGGTCGGCAAAGTGCGGCTCATGAGCCACAAGTGGCTCTTTAGCTACCTTGTTTTGGCTTGGAGCGCGCCTGCAAAGCCCCGTCCATAACCTCAGTTGGCTCTTCTGATTGACCGTCGGCAGGTCATGTGGTCGGGAGAGTGCACTCCTCCCCCTTTGCGTCTCACAAAATAGTTGTCGCCACTGGAAGAGGGAGCGAAATTGTTCCATCCTCATGGAAGTTTGCCAACCCCTGGCCTAGAGCAACGTGTTGATAGTGGAAAACCATGTTATCATTAGTAGTCTTTAAAGAACAGTAACACTGAATAAAATTCAATTCTCAAATTGATTTATAGTTAATATATATTGAATCTGTGCTTCCATTCTATATTGTTTCTAAAAAGTAAGATATTTTGCTATTTAGCTTTACAAATAGGTCTTTTAGGTAGGACACACTTCCTGAATATCATGTATTATCTAAAGATCTACAGCACCATAGAAAAGAGTAGGACTAGGGAGAGTTCTGTCTAACAACATAGTTGCTATTGGTAAAGATAAAAACAAACAGTATTAAAATTCATCAAGTCGAGGACAACATTTTACAAGTACAGTATTTGAATAATTGCCATGCTAATTCATTTGGGAGGTTTTTTTTGTTACTGGTCCTTTAACACGTTATATAAATTGTGGTGTGTAAGCTCTTAAATTTAATGACATATTCTGTTTTATTTAAAAATGCCAACCTTTTTTTCATGCAGAGTCAGCATGTTTACATCTGGTTGGGCTTGGCATCATGTCTGAACATTTGGATAAGAGCAGTTGGTCATAAAACTAGAAATGGAAGCTACTAAGTAAATTTATACCAAAACCATATTTCTGAAATGCTTGCAGGTTTTATACTTATATAGACCTGCACTCAGTGTAACTAATTGAAATTTATTTAGGGTTCTGTGGTGCTCTTTAAGGGGAAAGATTTTCAATTTAGAAAGAAAAAGTAGTTTTTTTTCTCTGTATTGTACTTGTAATAACGGATTTGTTTAGACCAAGCTACATTTCCCCTTTTTAATATGTTGTACAGACAGTTATACTTGCCAGTTTCAGGACAAGGTTTTGATGTCTCTGATTTTTTTCTCCAGCCTCCAAAAATAGGCAACTAAGCTCTTCCAGGCAGGGCCCTATTTCATACTGTAAATTTTGTAATACAGTACCCTGTGCATATCCTTCACTTGACTAATACTGTGGTAGCTTTTTATAAATGGCATATAATCTGTAACTTTGCTCATAGGCCATGTCTGAAGTTTTTTTTTTTTTTAATTTCTTCTTTAAGGCATTCTGCAGTTTAACTTTTTACAGCTTGTTATGAGTAAAAACAACATTTCTTACATGTTTTAACTTTTTTCCAAGTTCCCTCCATCCCACTGGATGTGATTTCTGCATCAAACTCCTCTTCTCAGCTGATTGTAAAATGGAATCCTCCCACACATCCAAATGGGAATCTCTCCTATTATATTGTGCGCTGGCAGCAACAGCCTCAGGACAGCCACCTCTATCAGTACAACTACTGTTTCAAAGGTATAACCTCCCTCTGCACATGTTGTATTTTCCAATCTCTTAATCGCAGAATGTGATGCACATGACACACTTGGATTCTCAGTTCCCTATTAGTGAAATTGCCTTCACCCATAAAAGCTTAAAATAGTGAGCCATCATTGGACAGTATTTGACCTAAGCCAAAAATGGTTGTATCAAGCAAACATGAAAAATTCATGTCTAATCTAATTTCTTTTTGGGAGAGCAGAAGAGATTAGAAGATAGTCAATGTCATAACAAGACTGGACTGGATATCTTGGACTGATGAATAGAATGGATTGTTTTCCATTTACTTACTGACTGACGTTAGTCTGACCAGTCTCGTCTGTAATTTGATAGGTACAAACAGTAGCAAAATTGTACAAAAGGAAAGAAAATGAACCTTAAGTGAGGAAATATTACTACCCTGGACGTTCCAGAATGAAAAAATGGTCAGCTTGCTATTCCATAAAAAAGCCTTTTATTACACTGCAGATGGATAATGCATACTCATACCCAGTTGTTCTTGTTTTGCTTCATCATCCTTGTTTCAGTGCTTTGCAATCCTCTTTTTCTTTCAGATAAAGTCCCCAATCGGAAATATGCCAATGGGACCATCAACACAGGGACAGTGACAGAACCCACAAAACCTGAAGGAGGTGGGGGAGAAAAGGGGCTTTGCTGTGCCTGCCCAAAAACAGATGCTGAGAAAAAAGCAGAGAAAGATGAGGCAGAATACAGAAAAGTCTTTGAGAATTTCCTTCACAATTCAATTTTTGTGCCAAGGTAACAGATTCATGGGACAGAGGAGGTAGCTTTAAGAATCTGACAGTTATCATAGTAAGGTTTTAGCACAGTTTTATTTGAGACATTTAAATGGGTTTTAACATTTTCTACAGCTGTTCCTACTGGTTAAATAAAGTCTGCCATTTCCAGTTAACTTTTAATTCTCCATTAAAGTGGACCTGTGAGGTCTACTTAACAGACTCTCTTTAGGAAGCAGGGAGCTGCCTTAGATGAATGCTAAGGCTAGGTTCACACTAGTGTATGATGTGCAGCATATCATACGCTAGTGTGAAAAAAAATACCACTCAATGTTTCCCTATGCTACTTACCTAGTTCCAAACACTCTAGCATATGATGCGCATACGCTGCGTCCGGAATGCTGGGTGATGTATTTTTCATGTCTTTTGTAATTTACATTTAGCTCTTATCTGTGATGCTAATCAAAACAGGGTTCCAGTTTTTCAAGTGATAATCTATTCTAAGGTGCTGTGTTATTCCTCACTTTGTCACATTGTCTCTAAGCCTAGGTTCACACTATTGTATGATGTGCAGCGCATCATACGCTAGTATGAAAAGAAATACCACTCAATGTTTTCCTATGATACTTACCTAGTTCCGGACACACTAGCATATGACATGCATACGCTGAGTCCTGAATAATGGGTGTCGCATTTTGGCCGGCATATGATATGCTGCACACAAAATATGACCAGATAGGAAGAGCTGTGAACGCTGAGGGAGCATTCACACTGTCGCTAGTAAGTACAATAGAAAAATAAGTCAGAGAGTATTTTTCTTTTCTTTTTTTTTTTTTCCACTAGCATATGATGCTCTGCGCATCATACGCTGGTGTGAGCCTAGCCTAAAAGCATTCATTTTAGACTGTAGTAAAAGAAGCAAACTCACTGCTTCTTTTCTGCTCCGATACTTGAGTCGGATTGAGCAGAGCTAAATTATCATTGACAAAGCTCCTCCAATCAGATCTCTGCTAGATTGTGATTTAAGGGACCTGATTGGAGTAACTTTTATGTCAGTCATCCTTTTAGCCCCGTTCAACCCAACATTCAAGTCTGACATCGGAGCAGACCCTGACAAGGTCCACTTTGAATGCCTGGTTTAATCTTCCATAGCTTGAATAACTTGACCAGACTTATCTGTCTCCAAAAAAACAAGAGAGGAATCTGTGGGACTTTTTTTTGTGATGAAAGGAAAAGTTGTAGAAGGAGGAAGTTGCAATAACATATTTCTGTGCAAACCAGAAAAAAAAGAGGAAATGAGCTGCCCTATTGTAGTGTATTCCCTGATTGTTAGGTGTGTGATTGTGGCTTGTTCTTTCCCTGAAATGCAGTCCATCGGTCTAAAGTCTTGCGGCCTTCTTAAGATATTTCTGTGTAATGAATGATTATACTTCTGTCAATTTCAGTCAGCCTTAGGCACAAGGAAGGTTTATCCCAGGTGGGGAAAGCTGAATCACAGGAAAGTTCTGATTTCTTTGGTTCCAATAAGATAATGTTTACCACAAGCTTTCACATTAAGGGGCAATAGGCAATGAGCACTTAAGAAGTATATAATTAAGTTAATGGTGCTACCAGATGGAGTAAAGAATGACTAAATTGATATGAAAAAAAGAGAGAAAGTATTCACTTATACGGTGCACTCAAATGGACAAAATTTTATTAATTACAAAAATGTGAAAAACATTGAATTCTTGAGATAAGAAAAACAAAAACGATTAAAAACAATTAAAATTAATGATGCCTGCATACTTGTCTCACACTGTCAAAATATTAGTGTACAAATACAATGTTAACCTTACAGACACTGTATAAATCATAAATGTAATAGAGCCCAACTATATATATGATATCGCTGGAAGAAGTTCTCTTGCGAGGACGAAACTCGTCCGATCCTGTATACTTGCAGCTGCCTACCAGCATGCATTACTGCTTCTGCTGAATTGGTGAAATATCGCACTTCCTAAAACTATCTCTTTCACCGATCACACAGATTGATTTTTCAGATACCGCTAGTGACGATACGGTCTTGACTGCTGACGGTAATGTAGTTGGGCATTTATGATTTATACAGTGTCTGTAAGGTTAACATTGTATTTGTACACTAATATTTTGACAGTGTGAGACAAGTATGTAGGCATTATTAATTTTAATTGTTTTTAATCATTTTTGTTTTTCTTATCTCAAGAATTCAGTGTTTTTCACATTTTTGTAATTAATAAATTTTGTTCATTTGAGTGCACCGTATAAAAGTGAGTACTTTCTCTCTTTTTTTCATATCAAGCTTTCACATTAACTCCTTTACTGTTATGGAAGATAAAATCAGTCGCCAGAATGTTGATAATGTTAAATCTTTCTGCCTTATTATAACTTTTTATAGAGTTCAACGGTGAAAAAATATTTAATGGTGCTCTCATGAGCAATATATTATTGATTCAACAAATTTACTGTTTGTATACAGATTTCCATATTGAATATTTTTACTTTCCATATGGTAATTTAAAGCATGTGTTTCTTAACTCTGTTTTGATGACTATAAAAAGAAAGTTCCCTAGATTTCTGAAAAATTGGGGATGCTGGGAAACCTGAGTTCACACTATGCTGTAATCTTAATCAGTAAATTATAGCAAAAATAGGTTTGGAATTTTTATTTCTTGGCTTAGAGAGAGCCTTATAAGATGCATTCTGCTTTACCAGATTTATTGATTACATTGGTTTAAGCTAGTGATACAGTGCAATCTGCAAAAGTTCTGGTCATTGACCTTAAGGGTCTGATATAACAAATCAATTTTGCATAGGAATTGTGGAAGGTTGCCCATTCTTAATGTAATTTTTTAGTTTAATTTAATTAGATACCAAGACTATTGTAGATAAACTTTAAAAAAACAAACAAAATACTATTATTAATGCTGAAGACCAATCTGTGCATGTGCAGTTAGTTAAATTCAGCAAAATTTGTGAGGGGAAAGGGTATTATTTGAGGTCCGACGTTACTCACATAAGCAGGAAGTGAGCAGGGGCAGCGATGTACTTATCCGACTATCCTGTGCTGTGGATCATCAGATGAATACTGCTCTAGCAGCAGTACACTTTTACAGTACACACAGTACTTTGTGTACTGCTGCTAGATTGATCAGGTAAATTTTATTGCTCAATATAGTTCTTCTTTAAAGCAGGGGTCCAGGACCTTAGCTGATTTGGAGACCAGTTCCCCTCCCAGCAAAGGTTTAACATACCATGAGGGTGGTGGGTGGGGCAATGCGCAAACACATGATGGTAACATGTTTCCTGTGCACATATCACCACCATGTGGCCCAGTACCAAGGAGCTCGCAGACCGGCTGTTGAGGATCCATAACTTAATGAACCAGTAACACGATCCCCCCATCCCAAATTGGCATGGTAACATGTAAAAATGTTTGCTTTGAAGCTGAATTCATGAATTGTTTTGCTTTCTGGTAGTTATTTTCTTTACTTGGAACAGCCATGTTGTTTGTGCCACACAGTACAATTGATTTTTGTAGTGTTAAAGATAATACTTGTTCAAGAAGTAACCCAGAAAGCCACATTTATTGCTAAATTTTATACTTTTATTAAAAAAAAAAAAAAAAAAAAAATAGCACAGATTGCATATGTAGCATTTAAAAAAATTTTTGGCGTTACTGTGCTTTTAAGTAGTTATCTGTCTCTCTGTCATTGACAGACGTGCATTGAATTATTGATTTGCATTGAATTATTAAATTGAACCAATTCATAATATTGTTTTGCCGTTTCATATGGAGAATTGAATCATTTTCCAAAATCTGATTTGAATTTGGACCTACCTCAGTTTGTCAGTGTAAGATTGTTCAACAGATGAAGTGCTTATTTACACTGACAGCTATAGTTTGTAGCAAAACCTAAAGTTAGGTTTGTTATTATTTTAGTATTTGCAATTTTGAAGAGGGAAAGCATGTTTCAGTGAATAAAGTGTCAAAAAGAACCAGGGTAAAACTGAAAAACAATTGCTATAACATCACTAATGTAAACTGTAAACTGTTACACTGCAAATGCCATGTAGTTCTATGGTGAACTAAATAGTGCAGCAATAGCTGTATCTCTGATAATGAATGCATGCTTTTGAGTAGTGACTCCCTTTCATGGCTGCCAGTGTAAACAGCTCCTGTAGATTTCTTTATATATTGGTGAGTTTTGAAGCTTCCTCTGATGCAGTAAAATTACCTCCCGCGAGCCCTAATACAAATCCCAACCCCTCATCTCTAATGCTGACCCCAAAGAGGCATTGCATTTACCTTTAAAGTGTTTTGCATAACTGACATTTCATTACTGATGTATTAAGATAGCAAAAAAGGGGAAAAAAATCTGAAACGGATTTATTTTTGCACAAAGGCAAGTCCCTGCATCAGATGTCTTGCCTCCTGGAGACTGCACAGAGCAGCTACTTATCCAGAACAAAAGTTTTTGGCATTAGTTTGTGAACCACAAAGGAGAGAAAATAAATGAATCACTCAACGCATGCATCATTGGGAAAAGATCACATTTCCTGCTCATTTCCTGGGAGGGTTATTAGTATTTGTCTACGATGCTGCCTGTTTGACATGCTTGTTAAAGGGCCAATAACACCCAAAAAAGGAAAAAAAGTTACCTTTGAAGTGGGTGATTTATCATGACATTCCTGATTTTTGATTTGTTTTTTTTTTTTTTTCTCTCTCTTTCTTGTGGTTACAGCCATCTTTTAGCTGTTAATTAAACAAGCCACTGCCTAGTCTTATTGTTTCCTATGGAACTCCATATTTATGAAGTGATAAAGCCTATTTTGACTGCAACCAGCAGAGAGAGAGGGAGAGACAACACAAACCAATAAAAAATAGAAATGTAACTTTGGTTATGGCATTTTATAACTTCCACATAAGAGTAATTGCCTTGCCAATCCAAATAGCAATTCTCTTTTTCTAGTGTTACTGGCCCTTTAAAGATGCAGTGATATTATGGATAATTGTCCTCTGTATCATGGTACTGCCATCCATTAGCTAGATGTGGCAGGGCAGAGGGGTGCATTGGGAGTTTACAACTCTTCCCTATTCATCACGTGAAGTCTGTTTGTTTGGTTCTGCGGATGCCCATGCTCTCTCTGTATGTTATTAATTCTTGACTCTGGTTGCCAGAATTCTTGTGGAAAAGGACATTAATAATTCTGGCCAGATGGACAACAAACCAGTAGTTTACTTTTTCTCTGTATAGATCAAATGAAATAATTCCCCCAGAAAGATGCAGTGCACAGTTCAGACAGATGTGAGTAAACTGAGCCTTCAGGGTCAACAGGACTGGACATAACTGGTGTGAAATTAACATTTTTCTAATAATACAATAACTGTGCTGTATTATAAATACGTCTTTTTGCATTGTAATTGGCTCACAAATGTCATTGTTCATATATGTGTATTATGAACCTTAACTCCTATTAGGGGTTTAGTGTCACTGGGATCCCAGTACTTTTTAATTAGACTGTTTATTGTCTGTAGTGGACGACAACAAGCTTGTGTGGATTATCTTGTTGGAAACAATGGATACTGTTTCTCAGATCTGCTACAGAGAAGCCAGAATTGCCTTGGCATAAAGAACCAGTAACATAAAAAAAGAAAAATGAAAGACTCCATTTGGATTGGAATGGCCGTTATTTAAATACAACAGTTGTGAAAAATGCTATATGTGAAGTTATTTTATTCATTGTATTGCTTGCTGTTTGTTTTTAAGTTTACAGCTTAGCAGCTGTTGTATTTGTGTTGGTTAAACAGACCCGCATCCATTGTTTTTTTTGTGTTTTTAAAGAAAATACATGTTCAGGAGGTACCCCAAAAAGTCCATTTTTTTTTAAAACTAAATATCATAGTTTATATACATTAATTTAGAAATAGGATAGAATTTACAGTAGCTATAAATGCATTTGTGGCATTTCTTTTACGAAACATATAACTGCTCCTTTCTAGGGACACTTAAGGGTTTTACGTCCCTAACTGGAAAGCCCCATTAAGTACACCTCTGAGTTCTCTTGCGCTTACCTGTCATAGCAAGTGACTTTTTAAGTGTTGGTAGGTTAAAACACTTAGAGACAGGTATGTTTTCTTCTTCGTTTCTAACATTCCCACCTGCCATCTGATTGATACTGAACTTGCCTGCATCTTTGACATGTCCTTTTCTATTTCCTTTTAAACTCTTCACATTACTATTTCCAGCTGTTAAGTCTTTCCAGTCTGCCTGGGAGATGAATTACTACTTGGTTCCTGGAGTAGCTGCTATTAAGCTACATCAGTGTCTCTTGCAATCACTGACTGTATTATTGCTCCCTGACCTTTCCCCTTCAACCTGCACTGTTATCCTGGGCCTAAAATTAGTTAATACTGCTTTGTGTAAGTTCAGTAATAATCCACGCATTTAAAAATCATGGTGTACTGTGTTTTAAATTATCTGTGCCTGATGCCCATGAAAGTCTTTGGCAGTATGCTCCTTACTGCGTAACTATAATGATGCTCCCATTTATAAAACTAAATAGTGGCTGTGCTCTTGGCACCTTGTGTAAACTTTGCCTACAGTGTATAAACAGGAAGTAATGTAGTCTTGGCTATTTTTTTTTTTTTTTTTTTTAATGTAGACCTGTCAGCATTCATTGGAAAGTCAATGGGAAGCACAGTGTAGTCTATGACTAATGACAAAAGACTAAGGGGAATTCATGATTGTGCGAAGTGAGTTCCGAAGCCTTCGGCTCACTTTGCACAGACTGATGTGCGCTCACTGATGTCCTGCATGCGGACATCAGCGAGCACATTAAAGGGATTCCAGCCTCGGCGAGACAACTCTTTTGATCTCGCCGAGACTGGAATCCCTTTAATGCGCTCGCTGATGTCCGCATGCAGGACAGGCAACTCTTGAGTGAGCGCAATGAGCGCATATCAGTCAGTGCGAAGTGAGCCAAAGGCTCACCTCGCACAATCGTGAATTCCCCCCTAAGATTTAATGGATCTGATTGTAAAAGAAACAGTCATTCCCTTAATGTACCTCCACCCCTCCAACTCTGCCTTGGAGTAGCAGCATAAGAAAATTTAAAGGAGAGCAGGGGATAATATTCATAATATTTCTGAGCTAAATTCTTAATGATCTGTGCTTTCTGTGGAAACAGCATTAACTGTCCCTGACGTCCATTTTAACCCTTCTTCATTAGATTCAACGCCTGTCATAGTTTCAATATTTTCATTTTGTGATTATTTTTTACTCCAAACTAGTCCTTTGTTATCCTTGAGAGTGAAAGTGCGTCACCCTTTTTTAATGATACTATTTTTCTGTGCTGTCTCTCCCAGGCCAAACCGCAGACGGCGAGATGTTTATGCCATCGGAAACTCATCTTTAGCTGTTAATGGAAAAAACTCCACTACACAAGATTTCTCTAATGTGTCTGATTCAGAATCAGATGATGTGGAGTACCCATTCTTTGAGACAATGGTTGACTACAGTCGTGAGAGGACAGTGATCTCCCATCTGCAGCCTTTCACTCTCTACCGAGTGGATATTCACAGCTGCAACCATGAGGCAGAGAAGCTTGGATGCAGTGCTTCTAATTTTGTTTTTGCCAGAACCATGCCAGCAGGTTAGTCTTTGACTTTGTGAGATAAATGACACATAATTGCTGACATCTTTTTCATGTCTTTTGTAATTTACATTTAGCTCTTATCTGTGATGCTAATCAAAACAGGGTTCCAGTTTTTCAAGTGATAATCTATTCTAAGGTGCTGGGTTATTCCTCACTTTGTTACATTGTATCTAAGCTTAGGTTCACAATATTGTATGATGTGCAGCGCATCATACGCTAGTGTGAAAAAAAATGCCGCTCAATGTTTTCCTATGATACTTACCTAGTTCCGGACACACTAGCATATGACATGCATACGCTGAGTCCGGAATAATGGGTGTTGCATTTTGGCCGGCATATGATGTGCTGCACACAAAATGTGACCAGATAGAAAGAGCTGTGAATGCCGAGGTAGCATTCACACTGTTGCTGGTAAGTACAACAGAGAAATTCGCCAGAGAGTATTTTTCTATTTTTATTTTTTTCACACTAGCGTATGATGTGCTGTGCATCATACGCTAGAGTAAAACTAGCCTTAGGCCAATGTCACATTAGTTGTTTTGTAGCTGAGCTGTTCTTAATTAGACTCATTATTGTATAGGGTACAAAAAAAAAATTGACTGTGTGGATTATTCCACAGAAAATAATGGAAGATACTTTTCCAGCTCAGCTATAACACAACCATTGTGACACTGGCCTCACAGTAGCTCTGCTATTTTTGGCTAATTATTCAGAAAACTTCAGTATGCTTGAGCACCTCCGGTACTTAAATTGGTCAAAACTTTGAGAACCAAAACAACCTCTTTAAGGAGATTCTGGAATTGTATTTCTCCTAATGACTAGCAATGTTTTATTAAATCCCATAACACAAGAATATGCCACACTTTTTTGTTTTTTTCTTAAAGGCTTTTCTTTGTTTCCTCCTAGTTGGAGCAGATGACATACCTGGCTTAGTCAGTGTTGAAGATGATGGAGATGCAGCGGTCATTCTGAGATGGCCTGAACCCTCTAGTCCAAATGGACTCATCCTGATGTATGAGATTGAGTACAAGCAACTGGGAGAGGTGCGATACATAGAATACACTATTGTAATATTTTAGATTTCTGTTTTTGTCTGTGTAGCTTTAAACCTCATAATAGAGAAAAGAATGAAAAAAAAAATAGAAAGTTTTGATGACACATTTTTCAAAAATAGTAGCAGCCCTTAAAGTGTACCTGTCACCTCAAAACTCTAATACTAATTTAGTTTCTACTAATGAATTACACATTTTTGTATATATTTATGTATTTTTTAAAAAATGTACCTTTGTACAGCATTTCTCTCTGTCATCTTCCCTGTCAGCCTGACTTTTCTTTCCTGGGTCGGTGGGCGTGGCTAAATGATGATTGATCTTATAGCTCCTCCAATCAGATCCCTGCTAGTTTGTGATTTAAGGGATCTGATTGGAGGAGCTATAATGTCAGTCATCATTTAGTGCCACCCAATCCGACTCAGGAAAGAAAAGGCAGACTGACAGGGAAGATGACAGAGAGAAACGCTGTATAAAGGTATCATCATCAACAACAG
Organism: Pipa parva; assembly: GCA_019650415.1. Lineage (NCBI taxonomy): Eukaryota > Metazoa > Chordata > Amphibia > Anura > Pipidae > Pipa > Pipa parva. The sequence continues at coordinate 29,359 of WMED01000739.1, forward strand.
TGTAATAGAGTTATAGAATACCTCTGCTGACTGCCACGCATCAATGGCTGAAAGAATAAACAGGTTAGTCGTATAAACAGGAAGGGTGGGTCTGTAAAAATGGAAGGAAGAAGAAATACCACCTGGGTCATCATACAGGAACATCAAGCTCAGCGTTCTTTTCAGACTGACTGACCTGATAAAAATTGACAAGACCGCCATTGATGCCTATTCAAAGCCATATCCCCAAGTGTATGAATCCGTGCATGAGCATGGTCTTTCAGGCCCCAACCAGGAAGACAAGATGCTTCTACTTTCCCTAGGCACCTAGTAGAAGTCTTCATCCCTCTGGTCCAGGTCATGGATTGACCTCCATGGGGCTTCCTCCAGCCCTTACCTGGGTGCAAAAATAAAACTTGACTTGGTAGTCAAATTGGTTCCAGTCGTAGCAGGTGTCCTAATCAACAGAGTTGAACTCGCCGAGTAACCGAATGTTGCCCCAAATCTTTCCTAAGTACCCACTGTCTTACTATAGCATTATTAATCTTATCGCTCTGCTTCACCTTGGCTAGCTGACATAGGCAAGTGATGTCAAATACTTCGAGGCGACGCGTGTCTTCAACATGCATAGCCCAAGTTTGCTTCCCAGATAGGTGAAGTTATTTACAATAACTAGCTATTGGCCAGTTAATGACAGAGAGGGTGGGCTTGAAGATCAATGGTGGGCTTGCAGTGGATAGTCTCTGTCGAACCTCCAAATGAATCAGAGTTTTAAAGTGGACCCGTCAGCTCAAGATTATTACAGTTTTATAATGTATGTGACTTTATACTGTAAATCAAGTAATTAGGAACCAAAACAACATTTGCATATTGAAAATACACTTACTTCAATCTCAGCCTGATTAGAAAACATAGAAGCTACCATTTTCTGTCTGACCTGCCACTCAAACATTACAGAAACGCCCCTAACAATCAGGCTCTCCTCAAATGTCTCCAAATCTCACGTGCACTAGCATCATCAGGTTACACAGCATCATCCACTAAACTGTGCACCATCCCCCCACACTGTGCATTCCCCCCCACTGTGCATAATCCCCCCACTGTGCATCTTCCACCCCTCCTTCCATTCCCTATTGTGCATCCCTCCACTGTGCATCCTTTCCCCCCTTCCATTCCCTACTGTGCTTCCCCAGTAACTGACTGGGAAGCTGTCAGTGTTACCGGCTGGGGAGACTCAAAGCGCATATGCTTTGAGCTCCCTCGTAGGATCGCGGTCACGCCGCGTGCAGCTGGGGAGCTCAACCGAGTGTCGGGTTGGCAGGAAGATACAATGAGGGACAGCATGTAAAAGGTAAGTTTTTTTAAAATTAATTTAAATGACAAAGTTGTTTGGTCTAGCATGCCATGCTAGACTAAACAATGTCATTTTTTGCTGACGGGTCCACTTTAACTGTGCCTGCAAAATCTGAAATTAGGTAAAGTAGCTGGGCCAGATGATTTACTTCCTGCCTTATTCACATACAGAGGAGAATCCTTAGTTAAGATTTTGACTGATCTTGTATCCAATATTTGGGAGGAAGAACATATACCCACCACATGGGGTGAATCAATTATAGTCCCTATCTTTAAGAAAAGCTCACATAACAACTGTGAGAATCATTGTGGCCAAGGTATTAGCGTCTATAATCTTACACCGCCTAACATCCATTCGAGAGAGGAATATTAGAGAAGAGCAAGCTGAATTTCGTCCAGGTTGTACGTGCATCAATCAGATTTTCACGCTCCGCCAAGTACTAGAGTCGAGTCATACACACCGTTGTCCTACCCTTACAGTTTTTCTGGATCTTAAGGGTGCCTTTGACTCCATTGATTGCTCAAGATTGTTTGAAATCTAACTCAAGAAAGGAATACCAGTTATGTACGTTAATCTACTTAGAGCCATGTATGCAAGTAGTGTCAACCGGGTGAGAGCATATGGCCAATTGTCTGACTGTTTTGAAACCTGCAGTCATGTTCGTCAAGAGTGCCCTTCATCTCCCTTCTTATTCAATTTTATTATGGTTGAAATAGTGGGGACTGTGCTAAATGGACTCCGTGATTCAGGAGTTGAGTTGGTACCAAGTGAACGCCTTTGTGACCTAGAATATGCAGATGTATAAAGGTACATTTTTAAAAATACGGTACATATAGTTACAAAAATGTTTTTCATTAGTAGAACCTAAATTAGTATTGGTTTTGAGATGACAGGTACACTTTAAATAGAAACCAGAATGTGGAAAGTCATTGATATTACTGTATGTTTTCCGTATGTATGCTGGAAAACTGACTGTAACTTCAGGACAAGAAACAGGAAGGATGTGGATCCAGTCATCTCACAGTAACTTCCTGTAAACATGAGGGAAATAATCTAGTTTCTCTTCAGATTGAATAAATCTTTCACCTTTTACTAAAGATTTCCATAGAGAGGAATGACCATGAGTTTCATTGAATTTTTAGTGGCTTGGTTTATACCAACCTTTAAAAAAAAAAAAAAAAAAAAAAAAA
>WMED01000740.1:0-18589 GCA_019650415.1 Pipa parva
AATCTATGCCACGAAGAATTGAGGCAGTTCTGAAGGCAAAAGGGGGTCCAACCCGTTACTTTTTTCTTCTCACTTCGCACTGACGGATATGTGTGCAGGACATCAGAGAGCGCTTTAAAGGGATTCTAGTCTTGGCGAGAGCAAAAGAGTCACCTTGCTGAGACTGGAATCCCTTTAAAGTGCTCACTGATGTCCGCGTGCAGGACATCAGCGAGTTCATATCCGTCAGAGAGAAGTGAGGAGAAGACTACGCACCTCACTTCGCACTATCGTGAATTACCCCCTAAATCTGTACCTTGTTTTTTGCTGATATCATTTTGTATATATTCACAATAATATGCATCCATCTGTCTTCCACAAAATAACCACAGTGTGATACTACAAGATCATTTGAAATATAACTATAACTTTGTATTATTCATGTTTTATTTCCATCAACACCAACGTTGGAGAATGCAGAGATCTTCTGTCACCCTCTCTTTTTGTAGGTCAGTAATGTATACATAAATGCAGTTTCCCAAATTCATGTGTATTAACATAAAATATTCATAAATCCAGTATACATAAATACATTATCAAGTACTTCTCAGTAAATACTTGTGCAGGTAGAATGCCATTCTCTACTAATAGAATATGAAATTATCGATTGGCTTTATTTAAATGCTTACATAGATGCCTCGCTCTCACAACTGCCTCTCTGTGTCTAAATTTTTGCCCTGTCTTTTAATTCATCTTTTATAGTGCACAATATTTTCAGTTTCCCATGAATCTGTTTAAAGGAGACAATGTCACTTTAACTGTATCCCAGATTAATGTCAAAATACTATTAGCAAGCAGGATTGATTATAGGGAAGGACATTGTAACAATTTTGCCACATTTTGATCACCACTATTGTCACTGTATTAAAGTTATCACTAAGGGCCTCTTTGTCAAAAAGGTGAATTCACCTTTCAAATTCATCTTGCTGCAATTTGAGGCGCAATGCCAAAATAGACGCAAATTCACTTCTCACTATTAACTAAGCTGAGAATACACTTGTTAAGCAAGCAGACAGCGGCAATCACTGTCACATACTTAATGTGTTGTGGTTTGTCAGATAGAAGTAGGATGAGAAGCCATGTGGAGGGAGGGAGACAAATTTGACTAATGAAGGGCAGTGACATCAGTCTCACAATGTTCTACTAACTGTATTCTTTGAATATTCGATTTCTATGTCACTTTGTCCCTAGGTCATGTTGTCATTTACTCGCAGTTTCCATTGTCACTTTTGAACAAATAGTTGCCTTACACAACACTGGAGCTCTGCCATCAAACCCCCAATTTGCCACTTTGAAATGGTGAAGTCAAACAATTGAATTAGGAGCAGTTCACCTAGTTGCATTCGCACCTTTGCAATACTCTGCATCTTAGTCAATAGTAGAAGAACCTGTGCATGCATGTGCAGTTATTGTTTCAGTCAGGTTCAGTCACCTTTTATAGCATTTATCTTGCAGTTCATTGGCACTTACCTTGTGCACATCAAACAATTAGAGAATCAAATACCTGCATGTGCAGATGTTATTTATATTCATATTTATGAAACTTTTTCTGTATCTCTTCTCTTATTAAAATATTTTAACTCCTCTTACACTCTCACCTGACTCATTAACTCTCATCTCCCCATGTACTCTTGGCTTCCTTTGGGCAATTGTACCCCCATAAACATTTGGCTCCACTTTGCAAATTATAACCTCCAGAAATCTGCATCCCTTTTCCCATGGACTAATGAAGTAAAGTACAACATTAGTTCTCTTTTGTCTCACAGCCATTTGAAGAGCATACACAAAGTAAGTTAGTAAAAATTCCAGTGAAGGTGTGGTTTTGTTATTGAGGAATTGTATTGTTTAGCAACTTTTCAGGTGTCACAGGTAGAACTTGCCTCAACAATACCGTCATTGTTGTAGGCACAAATTGAGTTAGCTGGACAGGAGTAAAAATTATACTTGCTGGTATCAGTACATCCCATAAGACTGGAGTTGTGTGTCAAGTGCTGGCCACCTACCTCTACACATGTTCCTGTTTCAGCCCTGTGATTGGAGTAAACAGGGAAGAGCATGCTCTAGAAATCTTTCCTTCACCCACTAAGTATAAACTGTGGAGGGCAGAGCAGGATCATGCCATCAATGAAATCTAAGGGAGATATTTAGAAAAGTTAAAACTTTTTTTGACTTCATAAAGAGGATGAAATATCAGCAATATATTTCTATTGCTGTTTTTGCTGATTTATAAAGTCTTTTTCAGTCTATTTTTTGCTTGATTTAGGCTGCCGAAAACTCATTAATCCATTTTGAGTTGGTCCAATCATTTTGCCACACTCTGATGCTTTTCGCATTGAAAAAGACAGTCAATGTAATGTAGCAGCAGAGAGCAGATAATTTTAAGAAAAGTTACTATTTGGTAAACCTTATAAATGTGCTGATGTCATGAAGTACCATTTATAAGATTTTAAATTGCAGAAATATAAGTAACCAGCGTATGCACTTGTGTATTATAATACACAATTATAATATTATGTAATGTAATATTAAAAATATCAATATAAAACATAATAATTGCATAAAAAAACACACAAAAAATATGTCCAATAATTATGGGTCTTTAACTAAATATACAGTGTCTAGTGTGATGTGCTTGATGGAAAACATGGGAGATGAAGCAACATTGTTTGATTTATAGTTTTTAACAATAGGGTTAAACCTTTTAAATAGCTTATGAAAGCTGAGTTTCTATGTAATGTTATCCTTAATAGTCACTCGTATCCAGTAGCGTCCCTCATAACATAATGTATCATAGGTGAGCCAAAGGCAGTTTTAAAATGAAAATACATTACAATAACAAACTCAGTAACAAACTCAGATCTGATTATTATTGTATTAAATAAGATGGTACATCTTTGTGACTAAACACTGGGCTCCTGGTGTCCTTGGCAAAGCAATTTATTTAGAGCTGCTAACAACTGAAAGCCACAACAAAAGGATGTTATAAAACAGGAAAGAATTTGATTTCATGACATTTCATATATTAGAAATATGAAATGTACCCAGATTCAAATTCTGAGCTTGGAACCTCCTTCTTGCCTCTCAGTATATAAAATGTACAATGATACTTTTAGTTCTTGCAGTTTTTACTTTCTTGGAGGAAGAGCTTTTGATTTGTTCTCCCCGTGACCTTGTACATTTGTCCTTGTTGTTCAGCTTTCTGCTGTTCTGTAGATGAACTACACCTCTAAGTTTCCACTAACAGTGTTTGTCTATGGGTGGATAGCAGAATTATAGTTAAACTATCAGTAGTATAACTAGAAGCCATTGGTGCAAAATTTGAAATGGGCCCCCTTTATTATCCTATTCAAGCACCCTTTTCCACAGTAATTTCAAAATTTTACTAAATGTACTACTCTACTCTATTTGGTGATCTTCTTGATTCCTTTTCATGTAGGATTATTTGCCAAGCATTTAATTGTACAGTTTTAGTTTTGTTCATTGCTGTACAATACAATTCTTAGCTCCCTAGGCCTCAGTTGAAACACCTTGAACTTAAGTCCATGTCAACAATATCTGGATTACCAGAAGCAAACTTCCAAAATGTTAAATGCTCGTTGTGTGATTTAATTGGAAATTATACAAGATAAATTTAAGTAATTCCTTTTAAATGTATTTTAAGCTTTTACTATAGGGAATTTTTTGTTTCAGGGATTTTTTTTTCTTTCTAAACTGAAAAAAGCATTTATCAATCAAAAAAATGATTTCTTTCATGATGCCTACAGGTATGTCTGGCTCTTTGATGAGTCATTGTCTTCATGTTTATGTTTTTCAAAGGAAAACTCTGTTGACACAGCCTGCCTATCAATCATCTTTATTAGAGAATACTTCGGGAAACATTATATTTAATCTCAGTACACCTTACACCAACCTATTAGGCATGAAAAAAACAGAGGGTGGAAGAATGGCATCAGTGGATCAAGTTTCTATTTAAAGATAATGCAAGACCCGGGGGAAGACTGAATCTTGCTTATTTAAGGTGAGGCAGGAAGTTGTCGCAGCTGCTGTTTTACCACGTAACTATAAATGAAAATATATGAGATTTAAATTCACTATTATTTAAAGGTAGAGACATCATTGATTTTAAAGAATTGTTTATCTTGTATTAATCTTAGTTCTTTTATAAGTTGGTAAATCACAAAAACATGACACATTGTTTACCTGCATAATTTCTATAAAAACAGATCAGTTTTCTCTATTCCTGAAAATATAAATGTAAATATGTGCAAATAGAATGGGACAATCTGAGATGATCCCAAAAGTACAGCACCTCCAAATTATGAATAAAAAAGTACTTGAAAGTTCGGAAACCTTTTAACCAATAAAATAATTTGCCTTTTTATCCCTTTGCTGAATAAACCAAAATCCGTTTTCCTTGTAGAAAACCAAGGTGGATGCGTTGGAAAAATAGAATGGAAACACAGGGTGCAAGCCCTAGTGTGATACTGTTGGTTACACAAGTGAGAGTGACACTTAGGTGGTATTCTAGTATCAAAATGAAGTGTATTGTGCAACTTGTGATACACACTGATTAGATTCCATGCTTATGACACAACACTTGGAGAGATATATATTAAAGTGCTTTGGGCACCCTCAGGGTGACTTGCAGTACTCTGTAACACTACTTTTGTGCGGCAGTACCCCCTATAGATGTGCACTTACCAGACCTTGCTGGAATATAGGCATTGAATAATTAGTGTAGGTCTCTCAATTGGTGGCTTGTCAGATGCAGTCCAATGGCATTTTTTTCCAACTGGTCACCACTTTCAGAAACCAAACTGCTCTGTGGCATTAAATTGTCTAGCATCCACCTTGGTTTTCTACAAGGAAAACGGATTTTGAAATATGTGCAAATGTTCTGGATATTCTGTAATGTAAGTACACAAATTTTTCTTCCAACTTTTCCTGAGGAAAAAAACAACACAACAATAAAATTAGTCTAAAATACAATTCTTAATAGAATAATTATTCTGGGAGCAGAAACTGAGTGGCTTCCAGCCTAAGACACATGTGTGTAAATAGAAAAAAACTAAGAGCCACTCAAGCAGATAAAAAAGTGGGCTTACCCCATTTATTCAAGCAGAGTGATCCAAAATCAACAAAACTTTGGGAATGGCACTAGGAAGGGTGGGTAGTGCCATTTTTGGAATGGGGAGGGTTAGTCTAGGTACTTTATCCCCAAATCTATGCCCCTGGCCCCTGCTGTGGGGAATAGTGAAAAATATCAGGGCAATTAGACATAGAAAATAAAATTTCTCCCTAAACCAAAACACACATCAGTAGCTTTTAGTACGTACACATAACTGAATCCTTCGTGACCCTCTCAGTTACAGTACTTATTTGCTTAGCCACATTGATATTGGCTAAGCTGCCACTTATTAATCACTTGCAAACAAGACTAAAGTGGCAAAATAATCAACCTACTTTGATGTGAAAAAAGCTGAATTCCTTAATTTTGAAGAAAGTAATTTTAGCAGATACATTATTATTTTGTTCTTGATAATTTTATGTGTGGGAAAAGTAAAAAAGGTGTGGTTATTTCATATTTGGAGGGTTATTGACTAAAATGAGAATTTGACTGTCAAATTCTCAAACAGCGAATTCCCATAACAAATCTGGAACTGCGACAAATTTCCCATTGTAAAGTCATGACCGCAACAATTTTAAAAGTTGCGACTGTGACAATATTTTCATAGTAAAGTCACAACTGTGGCAAATATTTTCATTATAAAGACGTGACTGCAACAATATTAGTCTATTGCGACTGTCTTTAGCTGGAAAATTCATACCTTTATGCAATAGTTTGGACTTTAGCCAATAACCCCCTTGTATGGGCAACTTTATTGTGGAAGTAATTTTTTTTTTTTTTTTGAATAGTCAACTACCCTATTAGAAAGCATGCATAACATAAAACAGTTAAAGAATGTTCTGTGTATACAAGAAACTATGTCATACAGTTTGGCTGGTGGCTGCCCAGGCAGAAATATAAGCAATACAGGAAAGAGGAAAGAAGACAGGGGAAAGGGGAGAGGGGAAGTGGGGTTTAGAAACAGGGAGCTGGGACTGTGGGTCAGGGTCTGAAATGCGACACTGCCCTGCTGAATTTGGGACACTTGGGGGGTATATACCGTAAGCATTTGAAAAACTGTTTTGTGCATTTTGTGGTTTTGCTGTATATTTGACAAAATATATGAAGGGGAATTTTTAGAAGCTTAACACAAAAGCTGAATGTAACTTATAATCGCCCAGATCCATGAGGTGTTTGTCTCTGAAAAAAATGAACTAGGTTATAAGTAAGTGTTGCAACTTGAGTCTTTGGATGCAGATTTCGATTTTGATTAAATATATTTTACTGGGCTGTAATTTTGAACAAATCTGTTTCATTCCCCATTTTAGATCTATGGAAACTTGTTGATACATCATTTCACATCATTTCTTTGTCTGCATTTCCTTAAAATGTGGTATTATTTCCATCAAACTGTGTACTGTTATTTTTAAATGTTTACCTTTATTTTTCAGGAATATGGATATTATTCAGCTCAACTGAAATCAATGTTTTGAAGCCATTTGGTCAAGTGAGGGTATAGGAAAGCTGCCCTTTTTCTAATGACTGGACTATCCAATTCACTAGCAACATACCATTTAAATGTTGTACTTCTTACAAAATAAATGAACTAATCAGTGTTGTGGGAAGCTGATGCACAGTATCGATGAGGCCTCTTATTGGTGTTCTGCAAGGTATTCCCACTCACCTGGCCCCAAGTGTGTGTATTCAACAAATCAAGAATTTCTACAGTTATAAAACAGATAATCAAGACAATGCAATAACTCACCTCTTTAAACTAGCACTGCCCTCCCATTAATTACCTATGTTTTAGGAGAATTCCCAGTCACAAATTCAGAAATAAATCTTTTATAAACATTTTAAATTCTGAGTTTGAAAATCAAATCATGCAGTGATCACATATGTCCTGGCAAAGTCCATTTCATGGTGATAAATAAATTGGAAACCATGTTAGTAAACAGGAGCCATCACTGTTTGAAAAAAAAAGGTATCACATTTGTTTTACGGAATATAAATTGAAATTTTTTTTTTACAACTAGTTTTTATTCTGTTTTTTTTTTGTTTTTTTTTTATGATAACTACCCCTATTCAGTGCCAAAGTACTAATTTATTAATAGAGTCAATACAATTTGAAGAACATATTTGAAAGTGTAACTTTTTGAGTGTGTAAAATTATTATTCAAATTTTTAGTAGTAAATGTCATCTTTTTCATACTTGTTTCAAGGTAAAATGGTTGAAAATAAAGCAGTACTTGCCTGCTGCAGCTTGTCTGTCTCAATCCTTGTGTTAGAAGCAGTAAAATTGGGTGCTCTGAGAATCACGGACTTTGTACAGCAGAAATGGAAAAAATCCCGGCACTCCAAGATGAAATAAAAATTCCTTTTATTTGTTACCACATGTATATTAAAAACATTGGCAAGGAGCCTAAAGGTAAAATGGTGCCCTGTTTCATGTGCTACTGTTTATGTGAGAAAAAAAATCAACTTGCAGAGGTTCTAAGACATAGGGCATATTTATTAAAGTCGAATTGCTCATTATCGCCATTATTGCCATGTTTTTTGTGAATTTGGGTGATTTTGCCATAGCCTATTTATTAATATGTGGTAATAGCGCCGCTAGAACGTTATGCACGTTAAAATCGGCGATATCGATATCGTTAAATTGCAATGCACCTATAATAGTAATGGTGGTGCTTCTATGTTGTTATCGATAGCGTTATCGATATGGATCATACAACAGCGGTTTCACTTAACATAACTCAAGACTAAAAACACACTTTTGACTATTGAAAGTAATGGATAACGCCACCCAGAGAGTGGTGAAATATCAAGCAACAGAAATAGTAAAGAAAAACAAATAATAGTAAATAATGCAGAAAATACCGCAGATGGGGCGAACAACGTTAAATCTGGCAATATCGATATCGCCAAACCCACATACGAGCGATAAACCACATTATCAATTGTGGTAATGCCCTTCAGGGCTTTCTTAAATAGGCAAAAATATCGATATCATTAAAACTGGTGCATAGCAAATTCAATTTTAAAGGGATAAACAGTTCAACTTTAGTAAATATGCCCCAACTTAACTTGTTGCAGCGTGGATCCTTTTCTGTCCGATTTTTACACACCAGGAATCTGAAAGGATTAAATGATGGGTTTAATTGAAGGTGATTTTTGTAATTTATTTTTTATAATAAAAAGGAAATATATGTATGTCTGATTGCACTATTATGTTTAATTCATGTTACCCCTGGCAGTCAATTATTCAAGTTTATAAACAGGTTGTGATACTGTTTTGTTTTTTTAAAGAATAATTATTAGAATTAGGGATTTTAGTATAAGGAACATGATGATACATTGTATTGAGTACAGATGGTTACCGTCATTTATTCAGTAATGGGAGTTTGCATCTATTACCATTGCACTTTACATCACACATTGGAAAATTGTTGGTAATCAAAAAATGTTATTAAATTGTGTAAATGGATACTATTTATGTATTAAATACTGTTAATCATATTGTATTGGTATTAAAAATTTTAAATCTTACATTGTTAATTTGCACAATTGGTGATTAATGGGTTAATATTATGTTTCATCTCAATGAAAGGATGGGGTTAATGGGTAGTTAAGTCACTCTGTATTGATGTTTTTTATACCTGAGGAAGGATGTAACTAAAGTCCCCCAAAACATTGTGTTTTGCACCTTACACGTCCCAATAAATGGGGTAGTACCCCTAAAATTAACATTAGTTTTTTTCTCTGGAATTACAATTGGGGCTTTCACTGGACCTCAGCAAGGACTTCCCCTGTATTTAGCTGAAGGTGCCTGGACAACATTCAATTGTACAATTAGTGGTTATATGATCAAATCCCAGATAACTGTAAAAGAAGTGTTAGAATTTATTTCAAAACTCAAAAATGGATATGAAAACAAGTATATTGGCTTCTACCCAAACTAAACATCGACTGCCAAAAGTGTCTTGTACTCTTTATCATAATTAAACATGACTACAGAAAAATTATAAAAAAAGTCTCTATATGTGCTCAATGACATGAAGCTGGAGATGTATTGTTTGGTTGGTGCAACTAGAAAGTCTGCCCAGACACCCCTGCCCAGTGCAGCAACAAGCTTCAGGGTGGCTGGGCCATGGCTGCCAGGACAGCCTATGAGGTGCTTTTGAATTTCCCTCCAGGTGTATCTGTGAGGGTGTGTGAGATATTGTGATAGGGGGTAATTCAGGAAAGAGAGAAGTTACCTTACGATGCTTCTCATCAGTTCGCCAAGACGGGTACGGGCTCTCTGGTCTCCTGCAAGCAGAGATCAGCGAATGCTTTAAAGGTACTTCGACTCACCTTGAGACCACTCGAGTCGCCTCGCCAAAGCACCTTTAAAGCGTTCGCTGATCTCCGCTTCCATCTTGGCAAACTGATGAGAAGCATCGCAAAGTAACTTCGCTCTTTCCTGAATTACCCCCATAGCCTAGCTCTAAAAATTTACCTAACAGCAAGAATTCTGGTCGCTGAGGTGCAGCTGTGAGGAGAAAAGTTTTGCCCTCCCTTCCTCCCTATTTTTTCATTAAATCTTATATATATATATATATATATATATATATATATATATGTGCGTGGTTAATATGATGATATTGTAAAGGTATGCATGTAATGTTACATGCGTGTCTGCATTATTAATATGTAATGATTGCCACAGTTTTATTTTGGACATTGGTGCTCTGGCAGAGCTCTTATAATGTTTTTGAGTTTTGATTAATTGGGGCATAGACCGTAGCCCACGGCTTTGGCTGTGACCTGGTTATTCCGAGACTCCTGGAATTATTGGTGGTGACTCGTACTATTTGCAGTGACAACTGTAGGCATAAAGGTTTTTTCAGAAGATTTTTACATTTGGAAAGTTTTACATTTATGGAAAGTTTTACAGATGTTCAATAAAGCTGTGGCCAATTTTATACCACAAAGAATGTGTATTGTCATTATTGGGTTTGGGCGCCACAGCTTTTTTAAATTTGGGTTGGTTCAGTTACATTTAGGCCTGTCCATTGGCAACCAAGTAAAATTAGTGAATTTGCTCACAATCAATACTTTCTTTTTAGAAATGGTTTGGAGAAATCCCAGGGGCAGATTCGCCTGTTGTCTGTGTGATACCTGTGCTGGTGTTTCATGAACCTGATGCAAAGTCATGTGTTGGAAATGCATGCTAATATTACTGTTTGATGCATCAGTACAAGTAAACTTATACTGTTTTTAGAAAGAATCCTTGGCTCCTGTCTTACACACAAGGGATATAATTTTACAAATGGTGAATGGGAGTCTTCTCCAGGATACTGAGTGAGGTAGAGGGAGAAGTGTATCTTTATATTGGAATTGTAGTTATTACAAATAAAATCAGGAATGTATGGATATGGAAGAATACCCATCATGCCAATCCAAATGGCAACTTTTCTTTTTCTGTTATTGATCCTCTAACAATGTTTTTCCTGTCTTTGCAGTGAAATTCACCCTTTCACAGCAAAGTTGTGCAGTTTTGCTGCAGCAACATGCAAGACTTTTCATTTTGCAATGATAACAATTGAAAATATTGATTTTTGTTTGTGTTTTGGATTTTCACACAAAATTAAAAATATGTTTCATTTTTTTATTTTCATACACATCTTCACTTGATAAATATGCCCTTTAATTTAAATTGCATGCATAGACCTACAGATATATGTGTATGTATGTAGATAGACAGAAAAAAGACAATTTAATAGTGGTTATTCTAATGTTCCTTTAAGCTAATGATTCTGTGGACATATAAGATGATGGATACATCCATGTATAACCATTTCCTAGATGCAGAGATCATTTATACCCCATTGTTTTTTTTTTCTTTTAATCTCTAGGGGACACTCTGAAAAATAGCTAGACAGAAACCATCATAGACTGTCAAGACACTTGAGTGAGTAGAGTGTCACTATAGATTAGAAATAAACTCTTAACATTTTGGAGGCTGCTTGAATGATGTAATTGATTATAGAGCTTTTTCCCTTTACTGCCAATAGCCAGTGGCAAATTAATGACAAAAGAGCTTTGCAATAGCAAAATCTTAGGCTTCCAGTCATAATTATTTCCTGACCCTATCTAGGTCATTACCTCCTTAAAGGTCATGCACAATCATGCACATAATTTATTACTGTGTAAGTATACTGCTAGAGAAAAAGATTGTCTTTCTTTTGATATTCTGTGTTTTTATTGATCCAAAAAAAAAAAAATTAAGTTATTTATGGCATGATGATTTGGCAAATATTTATACATGATAGACAGAAAATGCTAAATGTATCAGTATGTTACATGCTGTTGGAAAAAAGACATTCATGACCTGTACAAAAACAATGAATATAGAAACTGACTACAGAAAAATGCCAAATAGCATGCCCACTGAATTTATATGTCTACATCATTATTTATTCTCTTGATGGCAAACTGAATCTTGGAGATTGTTGAAATACATTTAGGTTAAAACAAGTTTTTCATATATACTGTAACTAGTCAGGTACTGGTTTCTTAGAAGACCTATACTTCAAATATGGAAAAATTACAGCCATAGTACTGACATATTAACAATGAGTTTACAAAAGAGTGACCAGCAGAATTCCTCTATTGTAAGTTTGGGTAATTTCCCAACAAAACTTGTGTGTGTATTAGAACTTATTATACACAATATTGTGGTATCATACAATAAGTTTATACTGCATGCAACATAAGTTTATATTTAGACTATTTAAATCAATAAAACAGCCTTAAATCTTAAATCAAACATTTTAACTACCTTCTTTATAGAGATGAATCAGGGCTTATTCTGACACATTCTTTGAAGTTGATTTTGTGATTTGAACAAAACACAAGAAGATATACTGATGTATTGTCTTGAGTTAATCCTATCACAATTTGTTACAAAACTAACTCAATACATCTGTATTAAAATACAATAATCAATTCAAAATATGTCAAATAAGGTAGATCAGATAGTAAATAGAGATGCAGGCACAGATACTTATTCAAGAGGTACATTCAACAAGTACTGTACATACATATGTAGTAGCAGTGGCATACTGTAGCGAATTTAGCACAAATAGACACATTGAAGTAAAATGATGTCATCTTCATATAGTTTTGTTTAAAGGAAACACCACTATAACAATATTTTTCTAGATTATTGACTTTATACCAGAAATATGTACGATATCATAAGGACAATTTTACAGTTTTGTAGCAGTTTGGTTACCGGTATATTCATCACAAAACAATAGCATTTTATCAGTGGTTTTTCCATTGATTTCATTGGCACACTATTTCTAACTAAAGTCCGAATTGTTGCGTATAGGTGCGAATTTGCCAGATAAAGACAGTCGCAATAGGCTCCTATTGTCGCAGTCACATCCTTATAATGAGAATATTGTTGCAGTTGCGACTTTATTATGGGAAAATTGTCACAATCTTAACTTTAAAAAATTGTTGAAACTTTATAAAGGGAAATTTTTGCGGATTTGCTATGGGAATCCGCTGTTTGTGAATTCAACAGTTGAATTCGCACTTTAGGGAATAACTCCCCTTAATCACAATATTTAAGCCTGAAAAAAATATGTTACAAGAATGAGAACAGAAATCCTGCCTTAAGCCCCCTTATTAACCACCTATGTTTGGTGAAGTCAAATCTGTATATTTTCACTGGGACATCTTGGTGAGTTGGCACTTCAGCATAAGATGATATACCCTAATTATCTACAAAACTGCTGTGAATAGACATGATGCATTGAATAAATAAGTGTCCAGCAGAAGTTTGAAAACTGTGTGCGTGAATTAATGAAATCACAGAAATTAATAATATTTGCTTAATACACAAAGTTGGCAAAGTGTTTATTTGTGGTGAAATCATGCATCTACAGGAAAATTCATTTAATACATTTGGCCCAAAATAATATGTCAGTTTTTCTACAACCAAAACTATCCTTGGCAATCAAGGTCCTGCAATATATAAGAAATGAATAAATACAAAAATGAACCCTGGAGGCGTCTCAGGAATTGTGCATGGATAACAGGACTCTTCCATTTTCAGTTTATGAATCAGGTCTAGCCTAAATTGCTGATACAACTATAAGAAACAGAACACAAAGAAATGGTGGTGGTAGTGGGAGAAAGGCTTCAAATACAGTAATCACTGCAAACCCTTTATTGGGTGAATAATTACTCACAACATGATTTGGGCAGGTGCCCTTTGTCAAGTGTACATACAAACTTGCCAAACATCTTAATAAAGAGAAAACCCCACCTCATTCATTGATCATGTGTTCGTGATAATAAAGACTACGAACTTAATCAAGCATACACCTGGCTAGATTAGCAAAGATCCTATTGCAATGCTAGACAGCACTATACTGAGAGACACGAGGGACAAGGAAGATTCGTGAGAATTACAAGAAGCGGAAGCGACATCTCACCACAACCCAGTTGTAGAAGCAGCACTGAGAAACCAGTCTGCCAGATGAGCTGTTAATAGAAGCAAGGGCATTTTTCAGCTAACCTCAGGTGATTACTTCTCTACTCAACTAAGCAGCAGTGAGGATTTGAGCTTAACAGCTGGGGGACCTTTTTTGGAGTACAGCCCACACCCCCAAAGACCATGCAGCAAAGGTTATTGTAACCTTATGATTCGTGATGTCAACATTTTAGGATTAATTTCACAGGATGAATTTAATTTTCTCATTACTGATTTTCCTTGTACACCAGTAATGAATTTGCTCCCCAAAATACATAAGTACCATGTTAACCCTCTGAGTCATCCTATTGTATCTGGAAAGGGATCAATTTTGGAACGCCTTGCTAAATATGTAGATGTGTTTTTACAGGATATTGTCAAAAATATACCAACATGTTTAAAAGTCACATCTGATCTTTTACAACATCTTAATGCACACACCCTTACACCTGATACACCTTACACCTCTGCAGCATTGATAGACAAAGTCTGTTTGCTGCTCTGGATTTCTAATAATTATGTGTGGGGAGGAATGGGTCTCATGGCTAGGTTTTGAGGTGAATAGGTTGTCTTAAGTTGCTCATCATTAAAGGAGACCTAAAGGTATAAAAAAAACTTACCTTATATTGAGATGAATTGTTACATTGACAACATGAACTGTGCTGTATTTTCCTAACACCGATGCTTAACTTCACAGTGAGCAGGATGACACAGGAGCAAGGTCGAAGCACCTCTGATTTGGTTGTACCGGCCTCACACATCATCACGCTCATTGTGGGGAGCATTCTCATTGACCCCCACAATTAATGTGATGACATTGAAACCATTTGTCACCGCCAGTACAGCCAAGTGGGAGGAGTTTCACACTGGCTTCTGTTTCACTTTTACACGTTATGAAGTCTGTATCGGTGCCGGGCAATGACAGCACAGTTCATACTGTAACGATTTATCTCAATGTCAGGTAAGTTTAATACTTCTTTTTATTTTATATCTTTAGTTCTCCTTTAAGATGTGAGTGTTGTTGAGTTACATCTTTGAGGCTTGCATTTGTGGCCTTGTGTGAACAAGTGCTCCGGGAATACCTTTATTACAGCTATTATAATTACCCATGCTGAAAGAGGGACTCTATTACTGGAGCTTGTCTGGAGCAGTGAAAGGTCACTGACAATGTTGTGTGCTCTGTTACATACAATTATATAAAGTACTGGTACTGGTGGTGGGGTTCGTATTTATATGTCACATTTAATAATGTCACCCAGGCACCGCTATCTTCCAAAACTTAAACAGGACAATCCTATGATGTACAGGTTCTCCCTGGGTTTGAGATGGGTGATGTAGTTATTAAAGCACAGGTTCCTCATTGATGCACTGTGTAGTCTCCCAAACATATATGAAAATAATGGAAAAGAAGAACCACCACAGGCAGCTGTGCTGCAACCCTTTATTGGGTGAAGCATAAGCCACTAACAGGGCTTCAAAAAAACAACACAATCCACTTAACCGTATAGCAAGGAAAGCATTCCATGGCTTGCAAATGGAGAATCACACTATGTATTGAATGAAACCCTTTCATCAGGGGGTCTCCCCTGAAAGGTAGTGTATATGAATAACTCTAAAACGAGTTTGAGGACACTGACATCACTTGTTACAATTCAGAACTTAAACAGGGATTCCTCAGTCACTGCATTTTATTTTTCCAATTTTGTTCTCTTAAAAATAAACCTACGTTGACCATGCTTTGCAAAACGACACGGCAGGAAGTATTTTTCTTTCTATGTTAGACTTCCTTAACTAAGGTTGTGACCTAAAGAGCTCTCTTGGCTAACTTACTTCCTTCATTCTGTTGTTTAATTCTGTTATCACTGTGGAAAGTGTGGCCAACAAATGGATCATAGATAAGAAAACTATTTTATCTTGACCCCTGTAATCTGCTACAAATCTTAAAATGCACCTTGTCCCAGAAACCTTTATGTATATACCTATTATATTCAATGATTTTCTGTATATGCAAAAAAACTCTTTCACTGTATTGAACACATAATTCCTCCTAAAATTATAACCTGGACTTGCGTTCCATAAACATTACTAAAAAAGAACCCCTTTCTATGTTGGTGCAGAAACTTTCTTTTCTCTAGATGTAGAGGATGCCCCTGTGTTATTCTTACAGGCAAAGAAAGGTTTACTTCTTCCAGGCATTCATAATTCTTGTATGCAACTAGTTTGAGGTTTTACAAGCCTAAGTTACCACCGTGCCATCTAGTTGTAATTACCCTCACCCACTGAAGATGCATTTGTTACCTATGGTCACTTCCTTCAGTTATCCTTGCATCCTGCTGGGAGGGTAAACATAGGAACCAGAACCTTTTATGAGCACAGACAACCCCATACTGTGGAGAAACAGCTCTGGGAGAGTACTGCACATCTTAACAGCTAAGAACAAACTGGATTGATCATGTTCAACATATGTTTTAACTTTGGCTTCATAAGCTCTAGCTCAGTGGTTCTCAACCTGTGGGTCGCGACCCCAGCAGGGGTCGAGAACCACTGCAGCACAGGAAGCGCCCGCAGGACCCTTCTTATATGGGTTCCTGCAGGGTGACGTTGGCCAAAAACGTCATCACGTGATGCACATACGTGATGACGTTTGGCCGAAATGTCATCACGTGGTGCACGGTGACATCAGCACCGTGGATCGCCACCCAGAAAAGGTTGAGAACCGCTGCTCTAGCTGATATTTGCCTGAAACCATTATTGACTGTCCAGAGTGACTGCCTTACATGTTTTCCTGATTGGTCCACTTTGATGGCTCCTTGACTGGACTGCTCTGGTAACTCCCATTCATCCATCCATGGTAGAAGGCTCAATCCCTGTTCTGAATTTACAATGTGGGCTGAGTCCCATCTGGCTGGTTAAGGCAGGGATGCAATGAAGTTGAAATGAAGTTGAAATGTGTTTTGGGGGATGAAGTTCATTTTCTAGGCAAATATTGACTTTGCAATTAATTGCTGTTAAGCTGATCACTCTTTATAACATTCTGGAGTATATGCAAATTGCCATTATAAAAACTGAAGCAGTAGACTTTGTAAAAATTAACATTTGTGTCATTCTCAAAACTTTTGGCCATGACTGTAGAACTTTGGTTACATTATGTATATATATATGCCACTTTTGATGCATCCCATAATCCTATTTGTTTGATAGCAGCTCCCTGACATTGATTGCTACAGTTAAGTTTATTGTCAGCTCAAATTCTCAAATCATTTTCCCTGTCCATTTTGTCCATTTAGTAAATGTTTTGTGACATGCATTTTCCTTTCCCATGTGCATAACCTAATATTTATCTGTGTTAAACCTCATTTGTCACTTCCAACTTATCCAGATCAATTTGTAATAGAGTACTGCCCTCCTTTGTGATAATTACTTTATACAGTTTAGTACCATCTGCTAAAACGTAAATTTTTGTGCTAAATCCGCGCTGAAATAGAGTTCTACATTTGTTTCCATTGAGATACTGCACTTTTCACTTAGGACAAAATGGGTTGGGCCAACCTCAGCCTTGCAAGTAATGTTAATCAGGAGGTCAAGCTTATAGAATAGCCTGAATTATCATTTTAATAATTTCACCTAAATTTTACAGTTATGCCAGAAAAGAGCTGCAAAACCTACCTAGTCTAGTAGAAGTGTTTGTGTACATGAAAATAATTTTAATTAACTGTATTTGGAATACTTTTATCTGTAGTTTGAATTTAGAGAATGGGATATTTATAAAGCGTTTTACTGATTTTTACAGGATTGAAAAAAAACCTTTCGATGTAAAAAACGGATAAAAAAAGTGATATTCTACATAGCAAAACTGCATTTTTAAATAGTGGATACGGACATAATGAAGTAAACACTGTTGATCCAGCATTAGGCCGTCAACAAACCTTTACCACTTTGATAAATTTTCCCTGTGCTGCGCAAACTTGTAAAGCAGCAAAACATGTCACTTTACAGAAGTAAAGTACAAAAGAATGAGCCATTATAGACTTCACATCTGGATTTGTATAGCACTGATTCAAATACAGCACTTGTAATAATGCTATTTTTGAAGTGAAACTTATTAAATTTATCTTTACTAAAAGCCATGTTATCAGACTAACCTCACCTAGTATTATTGTTTTCTATGGTGCACACTTGGGGGTTATTTACTAAAGTCCGAATTGTTGCGTATAGGTGCAAATTTGCCAGATAAAGACAGTCGCAATAGGCTGCTACTGTCGCAGTCGCATCTTTATAATGAGAATATTGTCACAGTCAGAACTTTATTATGGGAAAATTGTCCCAACTTTACTATGGGGAAATTGTAGCAGATTTGCTTTGGGAATCCGCTGTTTGCGAATTCAACAGTCAAATTTGCACCTTAGTGAATAACCCCCAGAAAATTTTTAATTAACCATTTTTTACTGAAAAAAATATAAAGGCTTGTATATAAGAAACCTATTCTAGAACTATGTTATATAACCTGTCTGGAGCAATTGGAAATGCATTTGTAATTTACGAACAGATTTAAAGTTACATAATGTTATCATTAATCATTAAACAGGTCTAAAATATACCTGCTACAATCTGAAATTGTTGCAGATTTGCTATAGGAATCCGCTGCTTGCGAATTTGACAGTCGAATTCACACCTTAGTGAACAACTCCCATATTCAGAAAGTTCCTCCAAATGCCCAGTTTATGAAGCTAAATAGTTAAATATCATACTTATTGACACAAATTAGAATTTTTGGATGCACAGCTTGAAAATACAGTAACTGCAGTTGAGACATTTTGTTTTGTTACTGTTCTTTTAAGGCCTCACATGACTCTATGTGAAGCGCAACCTCCAAAAGATATAGTGCAGTGACACTGGTTAATATTGGTTTT
>WMED01000740.1:18649-29064 GCA_019650415.1 Pipa parva
TTGTGACTGTTGCTGATTTTCGCAATATTTTGGAATGACTATAGGCTTAAATAGAATGTTAACGGTAGCTTCTTTTGCAGGGTGGGAAATAACCAAATTTATTTAGTGGTTTGATGTATTAAGGACACTGCAATGGTCAGCCCTTTCTTAGCCCACATGTTCAAACTTAAATCTGCTTGGCCATAACAAAACACCTTTTTGTGGGTTAAAGGTAAAAAGAAAGAGCAGTAGCTGTCTTTTAACAAGCATTTTCTAAATATCTGCCAAGCTTGAATTGGGAATCTATAAAAGTGTTTCTGTGGTCTAGCTGGTCTTCTGCCTAGTTCACATGTATGACTTAGCATTTATGAGATTGATACCTCTGTTATATTAATAACTGATCAAATGGGGAAAAAAACCTAGAATTTAGTGAATCAAAACAATGTAACTACAACTAAGAATTTATTAATGTTTACACTTGACCATCACAACTCCAATCCTAGACACAATAGTTATGCCTCAGTATAAGTTCTGGCTAATAATATAATTTCAAGCTTTTTGTTAAACGTTAAAGAAAATGTTTAGATACTAATATTTGTGGCAAGTCCCTTTTTACTGGTTGTTTAAAGGGAGCAACACAGGTCACTTATAAACAGAAGGAAGACCTGGACATTGTCAGTAGAAATGACTTAGATGTGAGGAAAAGTTGGGAGCATTTTAGGTTATGTAGAAAAAAAATATTTACTATTCAGTCACTCTTGAAAGTTATATTAGAGATCCCTGGCCCTTATCTAAACCTGCTCTGCCTGGTTTGGGAGTTGAAAACAGTTTGTTCAAAATGACTCTAGATAAGCACACTCTTGATTGATTACACTTTTAACTTTATCAACACATTTTCCATTAACAGAATAGTCAATTTGCTTAGAAACACATGCATATGTTGTGCTTCTGTGACCTATAGCTTCTTATTTTGTATATATTAGAAAGCAAAATGCATTTACTGTATTAAAAAAAAACACTAAAACATTTAATGACAGAAATATCCTTCCAAATACAATACAACTTTATGGCTTTGATGTATTTTTTATTTTTACTGTTTTGTAATGTGTTTCAGTTTAGAAAAAAGGCAGATCTTCCCTCCCTATCCTTACATGTGCAATACCACTGGCCCTGGTGAAGGATCAGCACTAGGACCCCCTCCCTTTGGTAGCTTTGCCCCTTTCCTGGGTGGGAGCAGACACAGCAGGACTTGCTGTAGGGGACGCATAATCCCACTGGTAAGCAGTTAAGGCCCAGTTGGAATCATTTTTTTGCTTTGCAGTATAAAGTATATGTTGCTTCTGTCTTCCCCTTCCTTTGCTGTGTCATTTACATTGAATGTTGTCCTTTTATTTTTACAAATTAAATTACTGCTTGTCTAGATGAAGAACTAGATTAATATTACCCAAAAATAGAAAAGCTCAGAACCTTGCATACTGGCATAATGTGAGATTAAAGGGGAACTATAGTGGTAAACCATACTTACCTGATCGATCTAGCAGCAGTACATGAAGTACTAGATCAGTATTCATCTGACAATCCTTAGCCCAGGATCATGAGGTGAATACATCATGGCTCTGCTCACTTCCTGGTCTATCTAAGTGACGTTGATCTCTCATATAGACCCACCAGATCGACTGAGCATGCCCAGTCGGTTAGTTTTGCTGAAACTCGGGGAAGGGGGGGGGTCTATGTGACAAATTACTACAATGTCAATTCAAATGGGATCCTTCCTTTCTGGTGTCACGGGACCGTTTATCTAGGCAAAGTATGAAATAATACACAAATATTTCTTATTAAAAAAAACAAATACACTGCTCAACCAGGCCTATCTATGGATTAATCAATTTATTACACAAAAGTGTACATATAAGGTTTATGGGAATTATACACTTTCCTTAATTAGATATGAAATGAACAATATGATCACCATAAAAACACTTAAAGTCCCACACACCTTTAATAACAATTTTATGATTATATTTTTGACATTGTACTTTAATTTAGTAGATTTTCCTGGTCATTTTCTTCTATTGAACCACTTATGGATTTTAGTAAATTTATATTATAGCCACTGTTTACAAATTTTTTATTCATAAGATCTGACTCTTATTTTGTACAATGCACTGTTTAAGGATATGTTGCAAGCTTGTAAAAACTGGCTCTCTTGGAGTCCATATTGCAACCCTTCAGGGTGACAACTTTCAAGCTGTCGATAATTATTTCAGCCCATGATCTTATTTTACATGCAAACTTATCACAACCTCATTTTTAACCAACAACAAAACAGTTTTAGAATCTACAAACACACACTGCTGAAATTCCAGAGATAAGGGGCAGCAAGAGATAAGGGTTTAGGATGGGAATAGACATTTTTGGTGAGTGGTTCACAAAGATGATTGCTTTGTGAGGAGTAAAGTTGATGACTAAGAATATATGGGCATACAAGTAAAGAGGTGTAGGCGGGGCAACAGGGTGAATACAGTGAATAGGAAGGGACCAACAACAGAGACTTGAGTCACCCGCAATCTAAGTGGAACAGGAGAAGTCTTATTAGCATGGGAGACAAAAAATAAACAATTAGAAAGGTAAGAGGCAAGCCAAAATGCAGTTTGATTCTGGACTCCAAGCACTTGGAGATTGTGTGTGTGATAAACAGAATCAAATGCAGATGATAGGTCCAGTGTCACTTGAGTTTTGCAACTAGGATATCTTTTTCAAGTTTACACAGAGCAGTCTCTATAGAATGCCCTGGTTGAAAAGAAGATTTCAAAGGATCCATAAGAGGGTGGGCATGGATATAATTAATAAGGCAAGTGCAGGCCAGACGTTTAAGAAGCTTAGAAGCTAATGGCAAGAGAGGATGGTAGTTAGAGGCATTTAGGGCCCAGTATAGCTTTTTTTAAGGATGTCTGTAATAAAGGTCTATTTATATAAAGAAAATAAAATTCCAGAGGACAAAGAAGAGATGAACAGGTGCATTAAGGCTAGAACAAGGGAAGGAGAGTAGAAAAAAGGATGGCATGGGGTCAAACAAGCATGTTTGTGACAGGAGAGTATGAGAGAAGCTGAGAGTCAGTAGCAGAAAGAATGGAATTCAGAAGCAGAGAGAGAGATTTTGGTAGAATTATTTCTAAGTTTTCTGGAGAAATAGCAGTCTGTGGATATTATCTACTTTGTTTTTAAAGATGATAGCAAAGTCTTGGTGGGTGGAGTGTATTACCGAAAATCCACCCTCGAACGGGATTTCCTCTATACACGTTCTTCTTTCTACAAGCAGGATCTGATAGATGAGGCTCCTGCATTCAGTCAGGGTTGAGGATTAGGATTACAAATAGGTTGAGGCTGCAAGAAAGCAAAGGAATCATAACAGAAGAGAAAATGGTGCTATAGAAAATAGCCAGAGCATCAGGATCAGATGAGGGCATGAGTGTGAAGAGGCTGGAACACTTTAGTTATACCTAACAGTAGAGATTGTGCCACTCCCAGGGTCTCTCTTTTTCAAGAAATCCAGGCCTTCTCTTTCTGGCAATTCTGACATCACTGGTCTCTCAATGGCCTTATATTATAGGACTGCACTGCCTGCACAGAAACAATATATTGTTTTTTTCTTTTTATACTTTTATTGAAAAGTATACATTTTACAAAGCTTACATCAAGTCAGTAATATGTTCACATTTTGGTCAGGTTTACAAACCATAACTAAGGAAAAGAAAAGGAAAAATAAAAGAATATATAACAAAGAAAAGAAAGGATAAGGATAAAAATCGTCATTTTCTATGTAGAAAAATACTTAAATTGCTGGTATATACCTTCAGTGTTATCGCACCTGTTTTACAGTGAAGACATACTATATATGATTAATAGTAAAGCTAAGTAAATTAGTATCTAATTGTCATATTGTCAATTGGTCAGTTATTAAGATAAATTATCGGACCCAATATTTCATATGTGCCCTTGTACAGAAGCACTGCTGTGATCAAAAAATCACTTCTGCAAATGCCAATGGAATGCTAAAAGGAAGGCAGCCCTTTTAAAGTCTAGGGTTTAGTTCTTCTTTAAGATGATCAACATACCAAGTTTTCCCATTCCCTGCGTAGGCATGGAGGAAGAGTTAGCAGTAGCTAGCTGATGGTTTGTGGCTGTTATAGGGTGATAAATCAGAAGCCAGCTGATGGTTTGAGGCTGCGCTTTGTTGGTATGTCAGAAGGTAAATGGGTAAATCTTATCTGCACGTGCACATGGGATGCTAAAGTAAAACAACCCTTTTAAAGAAGAACTAAAGTTAAAAAAAATATTAAAACTTTACCTAATATTAAGTTCCACCGTTGCAGTGACAGCTTCATCTGTAATTTGTCTTAACTGAGGCAGAGCTCACAGCGCTTCGGCTGACACAGGAGCCAGCGTGAAGCTCTGAGTTTGGAAATGGGTTTCAACATCATCACGCTTATTGCGGGGAGGCTTCTCATTGGCCCCACAATGAACGTGATGATGTTGAAACCCATTTAGACTGCTGATTCAATAAGTGGGTGGAGCTTCATGCTGGCTCGTTTGTCAGCCAAAGCATTGTGAGCTCTGCCTCAGTGAAGACAAATTACAGTCCAGATGAAGCTGTCACTGCAACGGTGGAACTTAATATAAGGTAAGTTTTTAATATCTCTTTTTTTAACTTTAGTTCTCCTTTAAAGGCTAGGGTATAGTTCTTCATTATGTTATGAGCTATGGTGAGCATGCCCTGTAGGCATGGAGAAAGATTTAGCAGTAGCTAGCTGAAAGTTTTAAGCTGTTGCAGGGTGCTGTATTTTAAGGTATTTAGGTAAGGGACACTAATCAAACCCAATGAGAAGGTCGAAGGAACTAGGTTGCCAGTAGCTAAGTGCACGTTATAGAACGGCTGCCTCATTCCATTTTAATGTATTGCCACATGTATGAACCTGTTAAGAAAGTTGTTAATTGTTAAGCAAGAGTCTTTGCCAGTTATTAATTGTGTACTGTTGTTAACCATCATTTCTCAACTGATATTGTCAAAATAGTGTAACACAAAATAAGCACATTTTCAAGTACTGTATCTTGTTTACTTCTGTGGCCCTTACATAATGAAGTCAATTGGAAGTTAGAAAGGCGGAATTTTCTCTGCTAAGTGTAAACAAACCCAATCAGCCTGTGTATAAAGTAAACAAAACCATCTAACCAGCAACAGAGTTAAAGGGTATGCAAAGTTTTACACTGTTTCGATCTCTCATTATTTACCACAAAGTAAACATATTTTATATTCTTATTTTGTTTCTTTTTGTTTACTTGCTTCATTTGTATTTTCTTAAGTTTTTTCCTGAAAACGGAAATTACATATACTTTTACATAATGGCCTATAGTGAATAGCCATATAGTGGAAAACAAGTCCTGCACATACAGAAATAAGGAAGTATACACAAGGCAGCTGAAATGTCTGTCCCTCATGGTAAAAAAGTATGTGTTTGAATGCTTATATCTATAGCATGATCAACTGAAAGTCTTGGAGGATGGAACAAAATATGCTGACTAGAATGTTGATTTACAACTGTCAAATAAATCAAGCATATGGCTCCATTACAAGATAAAATATCCTGACTAGGTTATCAATGTAATATAATCCCTGTTGCATAATGCTCTACTGATTAAGAGATAATCTGCTTATTTTTAGGTATTCAGCTTCAAATGTATGAGCTACAACTCTCTCTTTGATCTAAAATAACCATTCACAACCAATCAGCAGTGAGCTCTCATTAGCATAGGGGAGCTAGAAAACTGAAGGAAAACCTATTATTTCTTGCTATGGGTTACTATACCTCTGTAAACTATTGCCCCTTGATGAATTCTTCTGAAAGGATAGACGAAACCTCCTTCATCTGTGTTTATCAACTATAAGAGTATCATTTTTAATCACAAGAGTCAGCAGAATCTTTGCTCACACCCATTTAACAAGATTATTGGACTTCACTCAAATGATAAATAAGACTGTTATGTGTGTCTACAAATTGATCATGTCCTTGTTTCCAGCTATACAGTACTCTGTAGCTCCCAAGAAAATAATTGTGTTTCTACAGTATTTGCTAATTAAATTCACAAATTAAAAATCCACCATGACAAATTTAGTGGGTTTTACCCAAAAGCCATTCACAAACTATTCTTGGTTTTTACAAATACTGGAAGTGTTAGTTATAACTTAAAAGTCATATATGCAATGGCTATATTTAGAGTGAAACAAACCATGGGATACACTTGACATTGAATAATTCATATAACAAAAAGGTATGCACAATGCTACCTTCATTGTTATTTTAACAATGACCTCTCCTATAAGGGATAACAAGTATGGAGCTAGGGAGCATCTAAGGACATGGTCCTTTTCAGATTTCTGTCAAACAGGCATTTAAATTATTATATTTTCCAACATAGCTGACTAATGAAGTCAGTCTGCCTGAGTGCACTTGAGGATATCTCCCTGTGTGGAAATGTACATGTTCTGTTGCTGCCTCTCACTTTCTGTATCCTAAGTTGAACTTCTGTTCAGTCAAACCTGTCTTGCAGCTATACTGTAAATTGCTGTACTGTACATTTTGTCAGCTAGCTAAAATCCATTTAGAAGTAAGAAAATAATCTTGCATAGACGTCAGACAAGCGCAAGTATTATACTATACATTTGACTGAGAGCTGCTAGTGGCAATGTAATCTCTCACATTTTGGTGAAAGGTTAATAAAATTGTTTAGATGGCACCATCAGCTTTGCATCAGTCACTTGTGTCCCTCTGATTAATATGTTGACAGTTATTACACATGTATTATGGTATATTCAATGTTTTGTACAGTTACATGATTGTTCTCTATTATTAGGAATTAACGTAGGAGTATCATGGATCAGTAAATATAAATTGTTTCAGTGCTGTAATGAATGCAAGTGCAGAAACAAACGTAAATGTGTTTTATCCTCTTCTTTCCTAACAGGCATTAGAAAGTAAACAGCAATATATCAGGCTACCAAATATGCTCTCTTAAAATAAATAGTTCCAGAACAGCTGGCAGGACAGAGATTGGACATCCCTTTGCTAGAATATTCTGGGGTTTGGACAGCACAAAGTGCTTTGCTAGCAAAAACACCAAATTCAGCCTGACAAGTCCAATGTATTATTTATAAACTGTGTGCTTTGTGATATATTACATGTGCATAATATATAGGGCTAGCTCTTGTTTCTAAACGAAAAAAAAAGGAACTCCACGATGGTTAATTTGGTACAGAGGAACAGCACATAAATATATTTTACTTTTTGCTGTAAATTTTTCTAGGCAATGCATCAAATATGGACATATAGTATGATACAGGAAAATCTGAATTTCCAGACTAATTATGTGGTTGTGTTATTAACTTAATGAATTATTAACATTATATTATATTCTGAGATGTAACTGGAATTGGCTTAGATCCAACATTCAGAGTAAACCTGAAAAACTCATGGCTCCTATGAGAAAGATACTGAACAACATTTCTACAGCAGTATTTTCTTCTGTTTATGTACAGTACTCTTCCATGGTGATGGTTGGTTTAGTACTCATATTTCAGATAATGTTAGTGCAAACTGTTTCCTTTAAGTACTACAGATAGCACCACTGCAGGCCATGAGACTCCTGGTCTGTTGGTGTTGACTTCCCTCTCTAACGTATCAGAGTTCTTTGTTTTCCATTTTGTTTTGTTGAGAAAGAAATATTATTCTCTCTGTTATTTTAAACTTTTTTAGTGCTCATGAAATCCTTTAGCAGTGTTAGATGTCTCACAAATGGTAGTTCTTTACCCTATGAAGTTTGTAACAGACAGGTTAGCGTTACCTCACTGAATGTTACTCCTTTACCATAAATGGCATAAATTAGAGAAGATTACAACTGTACAACATAGCTTGCTAGCGGGACCTTCAGTCACATGGCTGCAAGACACCAAGTATCAGATCAGATGAGTGATCATATCCTCTCAAGAGGGCACAGATAGAGTACAAGTATAATCCTTCAACATAAGAAGTATCCATAAATAGAGATGAGGTATTGTCTGTTATAGTGTTCTGCACTGGTGCCCCAAGAGAGGGTTAAAACTCATAAGGTGGCACGTGACAGTCCTCCCTTCAGTCAGGTGTACCTGTGTATTTAGATAGACAAAGGAACTGATATTGCAATGTGAGGCATCCATTTGCATAAGCATATGCATTTTATACTTAACTAATGGAAGTCGAATACCTACAGTAAAATTCTGTGCAGTTACTAATAGACATCCAAAAGAACCAGTAACTTTATGCTTGCCTGAGGCAATAAATATAAGAGGGTAATGGTATAAAATGACCAGGGGTGTGCTGCATAATGTATTGTGTTAGCTCTGTACCCTAGTAGAGCTGCACAGTCCCACATTCTAATTGGAGAAAGGCACACATGGGGTTCAATACACTAATGCTTTTGGCCTTTAAAGTAATCTCCAGGCACATGTATTACATAATAAACTAGACAGCAGTTACTTAATCCTAGCCTGTCCTCCTGTTACTTGTGTGCAGTCTGTTACTTGTGTGCAGTATTTCAATTATTTAAGCAGCTTTTGACCCTGACCTGTGTTAGACTGCTTTTCTCCAGTTTTTCAGTCTCCTGATGTAAGTGAATGTGAATTTTAGCTAGTTTCAGTAGGGGGGAGCATGCTCAGTTAGTGGAAGGAGGGGCTAGGATTAGCTGAAAACCTCCTCTCCAAGTGCTTGTTTTTCATCATTCTGCTAAATCAGTAAGCCTAAACCTGTCATTTTAGCACTTATTGTACTTGATACTAGGTGGCCAATAAATAGAAAGCATTTTTTTCCAGGCTTTAGTGTTCCTTTTAATCATTGGCAGTTGCAAATCTGATGATATAGTCCAACCCAAAATTGGATTTACAAACATTAGTCAACAACGTAAGCAATACTGGACTAGGCACACAACTCCATTGTTTCATAATAATGTAATAGTAATAGTAATGTAATGTAATGTAATAGTGAAATGATGCTCCCAGTTCATATAACCTGCTGCCATTAAGAAAAAAAATTCAATTACAAGGTGTTGGATCTAAAGCTTAATTGTATTATTAGCATTTGTAGATTAATGACAATAAACGCTTAATGAAAGTATATAAACAGTAATCTTAGGAAACTGAAGAATGACCTCATCTGGTAAAGACAGTTTTTTTGCTGACAAGTTGTTTTTTCCATCAAACTGAGCATAAAGGTTACTCAACACTACTGAATGAGATAGATCAATATCACCTACATGTGCAGTGATCCTGTAATGAGTGCTGGCCTGTATACCCTGCTATAATCATCAGGAAACCTTAGAATCTGCAAGTCGCCTTTTTGAAAGACAGCATGAAAAATTTTGCCTAAGGAAATAGCTTCTGCACTGAACCATGGTTCCTGTTTGCATGGTTTTATACTTAAAATCAAGAAGCCATAGTACAAACAAAACCACACTGGTCGAACATATCTAATAACAAACAAAAAAAATCCCTAGGGAAGTAATAAGTAGCAGCATATGTATCATATAATATAACATCACATGTAGCAGACAGTAACAACATGGGAATATTATAGCAGCACATATATATGATGTAGTAACAAAACACGGGTCAGATGTTAAAACAAAACATGTATCAGATGCAATAGCAGCTCATATTTCACACGTTGTACCAACTCATGGAGCAGTTATTATAGGAGCACATATATCAGATGTTTTATCAACATATGGATCAATCATTGTGGCAGTGCATGAGTCAGATACTATAGTGGCATATGGGTCAGCACACAAATCAGATATTCAGAGTAGCAGATGTTAAAGAAGCACATCAAACAATGCATGAATCTGTAGCGTTCAAAAGTTACATTTTCTCTAGCAGCAGATGAATCAAGATAGTGTGTCAAAAATAGCAAAAGCATGGTCATGATTATATAACACTTCATGTAACACCTACATGTAACACTTGTGCTAAAAGCAGCAAGCAGCAAAGCCATATAAACCAGAAGGTTGAATGGATGGAAGCAGAGTTGTTGGAAAGATCTGCAATAATAACAAAAAAAGAAACAGGAGGAGAGGTAGAGAGATCAAATAATAGTGCAGATTATCCATCTCCTGCAATAGGTGCAGAGCCCCAGACTCATCCTCAGCAG
Organism: Pipa parva; assembly: GCA_019650415.1. NCBI lineage: Eukaryota > Metazoa > Chordata > Amphibia > Anura > Pipidae > Pipa > Pipa parva. Next base: position 28,861 of record WMED01000740.1, read on the forward strand.
TACAACTGGAAGCCACTGCCACTTCAAAATAAACTGGGACCCTCTTTACCAGAAATGGTATCCATGCCAGCCCAAGCCCATTGTAACAATGCAGATATAAAGAGGGTGAATCACAGTGATTAATCCCTGGGCGCAGAGTCTAAGTGGCTCCTGGTCTTCACCCTTAACCCCCCACCAGTGGATGTGGACTTTGCTGTGAGGGAA
>WMED01000741.1:0-31872 GCA_019650415.1 Pipa parva
ATTTCATGATTGCACTATTTCAAATTATTCTAATTCGTTGACCAGCACTTGTAAATTGTAAAAGTTTTCTCCTGGTATATCGATATACCTTTATTTATTTATATACCTATTTTTATTGCTGAAAAGTGTTCTCCTGGTTAAAGGTCTTGAAAACCCATTATTCCCTACGGAGACGGTTTAGAAGATTTTTTCTAATTCCCCATCGAAAAGATCAGCATTGTTGATATCAATGGAAAAGGAGCTTCATTGAAAGTAATGTAAAGTGTAGCAGTATTAATGCATCAATAGTTATCAATATCAATCTTTTTCAATATCAATACATTTTATTTGGTACTACATAAATTGAGGGAAGTCAAAAATGCAGTGAGATGTAAAAAACAGCAATAATGCAGCGGAATGGATTGAATTGCAGAGAGTAGGTCGAAAAACTACTATAACTGTTTAAACAATAAGGTAAATCAGTTTTTTACAGTCCTAACCATTTATTATACAATATACATTCTTTTAATGAGCAAAACTTTTTTTTCTTGTTATAATGTCTCTTTCTCTTTCACAAATGTCCAAATTAACTGACATCGACCTGTTCTTAACCCACAAAATACTGGTGGATTATATTACTCTATAGGACTATACTGAATAATAGGACTATACTATACTGTTACACTAGCCATGTATTAGTAGAGTGCACAAACACATTCTATATAAAAAATAAATAATAAATCATATTTATTTTCATTTGGAAGAAATGAATTACAAAATTTCAAAGGCAATGATTAAGTTGTATCTATCTGTATTCTCTGGGTGCATTTACAAAGATGTTCATTACCCCCTTAGGCCATTTTTGCATGTGTAGTAAGTATGTCATGATTGGGCTATCTCCTCTTCAAAGGGGAAGGAAGGTGTATTACTCTACCACCATTTTCTCTCTTTATACCCTTGTTTTTAAACTTATCCTGGCTGGATCTCCTCCTCTCTCCATTCTGTAGACATAGGGCTCTGTCTATTGCTCTTTCTGAAAGATCTAATCTTGTATTGTCTAATCTTCCTAGATAGACACAGGATGTTGTGTTTTTGACTTCATATACAGCAAAAGCTGGCTTTGTCTTTTAAGGCTTTTGGGGATATTTCTAAAATTCAAAAAACTTTTCTCCTGGTATATCCATATACCTTAAATTAGGCTGAAAATATCAATATCACCAATATTGATATTTATTAAGCCCCTTTTTACCTTTTTTTATCACTGAAACGTGTTCACTTGGATGAGGGTAGGAAAACTCATTATTCCCTGTGGAGATGGTTTTGAAAAGTTTTCTAAGTGGAAAGATCAGTGATATTGATTGTAAAGGAGCTCCATTGAAAGCAATGTAAAGAGTAGTGGGATTAATGCATCAATATGTATTGATATTGATATATTTCATTTGGTATAACATAAATTGAGGAAAATGAAAAAAACTGCTAGAATGCAGCAAAATGTATTGAATAGTGGCCAATAGATCAAAATGACTATAAATGTTTGTGTTAGCACAATGCTACAACAATGATTTAATAAGAGGCACTATTTCCTTTGAATTCATATGCATAAAATACATAATTATGTTGTGTTTGTAACTAACCCATCATGCTTTTTTTCTCATTTAATATTAAAATTGCCATTTAAATCCAGATGGCTTTAGGATAAAGTTGGATAACTGATACAAATTCATTGTACTTTAATGTACTGATTTTGGAGTCAGGCAGAATGTTTTTATCCTCAGTCACTATCTTAGTATGTTAGTTAGAGACTGTAATGTATTTCTCCTGTAGGAGCCCGTTTATGAAATTGCTGTAAAGAAGTAGTAGTCCATCATTTTCTTCTTTTGGATTCTAATTCAGTTTTATTCCTTAATTAGTTCCCTGCCACTCTGTAGTCTCTGTATTCTACTGTACATATATGCATTCACTGCTATACAATGTGTTCTACATCTGATTAAGCCTTGGAGAAGAATGTTTCTACTATGATTGACAGAAAAGCCAATTAGCCTGGGAGATGGCAGGGAAGCTTTTCTTTTTACACTTTAACATAAACAAATATCTCTTACCGGAAAACTGTAGTCTCCTGAAAATAATCATTTTTCCAGTAAGAAACTTTGATGATGACAGTTACTGGTTCTTAAAAACCTGCTCAGCAAAAGGATATAAGAAATACAAAACAATGTAAATTAAATTTATATGATTGATATAAATGCCTATGTTGATGGGTCAAGTCATCTAAAGAATAAATAGAAAAATGTAGAAAATTAAAAAAAAATTGTTATATTAATAATATCAAAATATTAACAATATGCCATGACAAAGTTTAGCATAGATGGTTCAAACATTTTCAAGTGTTCATCCAATTCCAGTGAGGATTAGGCTGCTTCAGATTTTAATGCAAACTTGGAAGGTGATAACCTGTATTAAGTTACGATGCTATAGAAATGTTTCACTGAGACCAAAATTACAAAACAGGAAAACTGGGAAAATAGTAGTGAAGATACAGGTTTTGTCACCTTTTAAGCATTTTTCCCTTTATAAATATGCCTCAATCATAGCAGAAATAGGGTTTCAAGAATACATGCATCTTTATGGACATAGACATAAGCCAATATACAAGGCAATAAGAGAAGAACAGAACTAATGGAGCATATTTATCAAGCTGAGAAGTGTGTACATTTTGTTCCACTTTTGTTCCCTCACATTTACTAGTGCTAATAAATGGATAGGCTTCTGTAATCAGTTAAGGGGCACCTGTGAAAATGTGGTTACTTAGTTCAGAATCCAACAGTTAAATCATTATAGTTAAATAGGTGACTTTTGCTATATACAGTATATTATTTACTTATTCTAAGTGGATTTGAAACTATAGCAGCTTGTTTACATAAGTTCCACCACCTACTACCTTTTCAGTCAATCAGTTTGGAATTTCATACCACTGACTTCATACACAGAAAAAAAAAAAGAAAAAAGAATCTGCCCGAAAGAGGCAGATTTGTGAGTTTGCACATCTGCAAGATCCTGGTTAATCATTCAGATTTCCCCTGGTACAAAATGACGATGTATCCTGCAATTAAATTCCATTCCTTCCTTCCCTTTAAGTCACACATTCAATAGTACATATATGCCAAACTACAAGAGATTCCGGTTGCCTACAAAAAATGTGGATATTTCTTATACCTTCTGTAACAAAATACACTGGTATATGTGCAAGATACATGGGCTATCTTGCTGGTGACTAAATCTAGTCCTATTTTTAGGGCACAATTTTCAAAATTCTTCTATGAATAAGCACTATTTAGCACAAACAGGGTAAGGTGGAAAGCCAAGCCTTTGATTGGAGCTATTTTTTAACATGATACAATAAAGTTGTGTTTAATGTTTGGAGTGCTGGAGAATTCTTTCAGTTTACTCAATTTTGAAAAACAAGAATCCCATGGCTCAACTGCTGAGTATAGTATTCTTATGCATAATTCCAAACACACCCAACCATAGACCTGTCTTACATAGAAATTCCTATGTCCTTTGACATCCATCGATCTCTTCATCTATAAAATAAGCAATGGTAATAGGAAGAAGATCTCAAATGGTTAATGTTACTTTTTGAATTAGTAGATATATGTTAAGATAAGTGAAAAGTATTTAATTTTAAGGACACATGTTTACAGCAGAAGTAAAAAGGGTAACTCATAAGTTTTCAACACCCACAAGTGGGGCATATTTGCAAAGTTGAACATGTTTTTCAACTGGTAAATGTAGGAGAAACAGCCTATATTTAACAATATTGATGGTTTCTCCAATGTACTAAGCTGTTAAAAAAATATTATTGCCAAAAAGAATTCTCCTCCCTTAGGCTGGTTAAAATCCATTATTCTTTATTGAGTTGGTCTGGTCATTTAGCCTGTCAAAAATATTTTTCCATCAAAAAGTGATATCATCAATATCGATCTGTAATGGAAGGAACCCTCACAGAAAAACGTTGTAAAGTGTGCCTCTGTTAACAGATTGCTATTTATCGATAATGATTTATTCTGAAGGGGAAACATTTTTATCAATCCTTTTTAAATCAGGGAAATTGAAAAGTACAGGGAAACAAAAATTGTCAGTGAAATGGAGTGAAATCAGTCGATTTGGTTGAATTGGTCTTAGTAAATATACCCCAAGTACAAAGTACATACTCATACTATAAGCAATCAGCTAAAAATCAACCACTCAAATTATCTGATTGGCCATGTCCCTGCAAAGGTGTAACAATAACCAAATTCCCTGATATAGAGCAATGCAGAACATCCATGTTACTGATATTCTCATTGATTGTGAAACCCTCCAGCAGTTGCAATACTCTCCAAAGTCCTGAATTTACACTTTACATTTGTCCTTGTACATTTGTCCTTGTACACATGTATTCAGTGTGGCATGGCACATAAAATGTTTCCATTTAGATTAAATTCATAAATCAGTATTGACTTATTAGGTTAAGCCAGTGATTTTCAACCGGGGTTCCGCAAGGACAACCTAGGGGTTCTGCGACACATTGGTTGATGGCATCATCACCCGGCTCATCAGAGAGAGATCGCATCGATCTCTCTCTGATGAGCCTGGGTAATGATGCCGATAGCTAATGATTCGGTCTCTGTCCCTGCTAACAGCGATCTGACAGCGATCACTGTTAGCAGAGACAGAGACCTCATCATTACCCGGCTCATCAGAGAGAGATCGATGCAATCTCTCTCTGACAAGCCGGGTAATGATGTGGTCTCTGTCTCTGCTAACAGTGATCGCTGTCAGATCACTGTTAGCAGGAACAGAGACCGAATCATCATCTATCGGCATCATTACCCGGCTCATCAGAGAGAGATAGCATCCTTGCGATCTCTCTCTGATGAGCCGGGTAATGATGCAGATTGATAATGATGCGGTCTCTGTCCCTACTAACAGTGATCTGACAGCGATCACTGTGAGGGGTGATTCTGGTCCTATGGGCACCCAGACTGAACCGCCCCTTGACCCCTCTCCACGCCCCCTGCCAGGCGTCCCCCACTCACCTTCTCCAGTGTTCCAGCGATGCTCCTCCTCTGAGCACCGCTCCACAATGAGGTACGTGGAATGCGACGGTACTCCTAAGCTGCTTTGGGTTTTCTCGGCTCACCGAATAGAGTCGAGAAGACCCAAAGCAGCCAAGGAGCGCAGTCGCATTCCACTTACCTCATTGTGGAGCGGCGCTCAGAAGAGGTGCATCACTGGAATGCTGGAGGAGGTGAGTTTGGCTATGGGCGATGTGGTCGACAGCGCCCCTCAAATAGATTGTGCCCTGGGCAGTCGCCCACATTGCCCAGCGCTAGAACTGGCCCTGATCACTGTTAGCAGGGACGAGACTGCATCATTAGTAATTGGCACCCTAGAAATCGCATAACACACGTGACTTCACTGACGTCTACATACCCGACAGGTTACAGAGGGAGGATCCAAGGCTGCGATCTCTTTCTGATGCATCGGGTAATGATGCTGATTGCTAATTATGTGGTCTCGGTCCCTGCTAACAGTGATCACTGTTAGCAGAGACTGAGGCTGCATCATTTGCAATCAGCATCATTACCCAGCTCAGAGAGAGATTGCATCCTTGGATCCTCCCTCTGTGACCTATCGGGTATGTAGACGTCAGTGACGTCACGCGTGTTATGCGATTTCTAGGGTTTCCGGGTTTCTAGGGGTTCCGCCAGAAATTTTATTACATTAAAGGGTTCCCCTGAAGAAAAAAGGTTGAAAAACACTGGGTTAAGCCCTATCCTGTAACATCCATGCAGGTGAGCAATCGAAATAAAATATTATTAGGTTTAATGTAGACAATTTTATAGAAAACAAAACCAAATGAAATGAAAAAAAAAAATTAATGCAATCCAAAAAAGGTCAAAACATTAAATACATTTTGATTTTTTTCAAATAAATACGCCCACCAACATATCTGATAAATTGATCTAATAAAACCACATACAATGTTGGTGATGCATTTGATTAGATATATCTGTAGTAAGTAGTAAGGGGAAAATGTTCCCAAACTGTGTTAATGACACATCAGAGCTTTGCCAAGATGAAAATGAATACCTGCTTATGTAATGAATTGACTTTAGACTAAATAGAAAACATATATTTTGCAATCAGTGTTCTGCATTTATTCTAGATTGATGCAATTTATCAGTTATGTTACACTGATGATAGCAATTGAGCTGCTAATGAATACAAAAAAAAACAGACAGAATTAAATTAATCTTCCACTATTTGCAGAAGGTACTGACTGATTTCCAATAAAAGTCAATAAATAAACACCATGCGGCAAATAAAGACTTCATGGTGTTCTTTATCCCAAAGCAAGTTCCCCTTAGATTTTCATTTCTGAGTTAATGTCCACTGACAAGGATATTAGTTTACCCAGGTTCATCGGTGTCCACTGTGAGAATGTAAATCGTTTATTTTCTTGACATGTTGTGCATGCTGTACTCCCTGGTTAGGAAAGATGCATATTTAATATTTCCATCTTTTTTTTTCTTTCTTTCATGAGTTCCCCTTAATTATTATAGATGGGTTTCTCTAGATCTTCGCAAATAAAATGATTAAAATGTGCTGAATCCATAAATCTGTCAGAAAAGTTTAATGCATTGCTATATTATGGTCAGGAATCATAAATAAAATAAATAGAAACAACATATATTTTACTTGGTTTACAAAAAATCATTATGGCAGTAAAATGGACAAGGTACCAAATGAAGGTTGATGACTGAATCAGTATTGGATTCAGTTAGGCTATGCTTTCCTTTCATTTCATTATATCTTTACAAGTCATTTTTTTTCTTCTGTACACATCTTAATTACTTTTTTTATTTCAATCGTCTTTCTTATTATAGTTTAACAACTTGAATTCTTGTTTTTGTTTAGTAGAATAGATGAAATTATGTAGCAAATATTTAGCTTTTCCACAACACAGTTTATACAGTACACATGCACTCTACATATAAAGGCCTTTTACAGTAATATGTTCAATATAAGTTTTTTTTTTTATATATCTTAAATACATGTATTGCTTTGTATAATATTTGTACCAAAAGTTAGGAGTTCTTAAAGCATTAAAATATTTTGTAAGTTATTTAGTTTTGGTTGTTAACTGTCATCACATTGTTAAGTCAGCAGCCAAGATAAATTCCCAAATTAATTATTAGTCTTGATGAGTACAGTGATTAAAATACAAAACAAAAAGCAAGTAAACACAACCCTGCTCATCATCATGCGTTGCATTTTGAATCCCTGACAAAAAAGTATGAAATCTTTCAAAAACAAAGACATTTAAGGAATCCTAACTTATGGTAGTACTGTATATGCTTAGGTGAGATATAAACTAATTTAATCATAATTATATTGTTTTAAATAATTATATTTTCTTACAAGTGATTTTAAAAGTTTTTGTAATTACTTTGATGAGGTGATGTATCAAAAATGACTTTTTCCATCTGAGCCAGGGAAGCAAATACTCTGTTTCATTTAGGAAGAGAAATTAAATAGTCAACAGCTCTCTACAAGGCATGGGACCTAATGCAATTATTCTTTGTGCATTGATTGCTGATCACTGCAATGCAATAAATGCTAATCTGCTTATTCTCTGTGAGGCATTGTGTTATTAAACTACAGCTCATTTCTCCTAGGGGCGATTCTTAAGGGGGAGGGAGAAATACATACCGATCAGTCCTTTTTGATCCAGTGCTGCAGATTTTTACTTCTCTTGACAGGTGCTGCAATCCTCTTCTCATCCTGTTCCTGTGTGCTTTGGTGAATTGAGTAGGAGCAAGAGTCACCCTAGGTAAAAAGAGCTGTAGTTCTCTTTTAAGGTTGGAGCAACACTAGCGACTTCAGCTAATTTTAAGACTTTTTTAAAAGGCTGTGACCTGCCCCATGGCTATTTTGATTTGCATTTAAAAACTATGGAGCACTGCCACTGGTGACTTCCTGTCTGGAACACTGTGTAAAAAAACCCTGTTGGGTTCTTCTAATTCTGGTGCTGTAGTCTACCTGTGCACCAGTGATTCCCATACAAATCAGAGTTCAGAGATGCCACCTTTACCAGCAGGACATTGTACTTCCAAAGTGAAAACAAAGTCATCCAAATCAGTAACGACTAATGTAAAAATACTTTATATGAACCTTGCATGACATAGAGCACACTGAAACAAAAGTTTTACTTAGTTCACCTGATGCCAGGGATGTGTAAATCTACCAGATGCTGGAATTGGATGTTTACAGGAATATTAACTGAAATTTTAAACTGCTACAGAAAAAATTGTTTGCTATAATCTTAACTTTTATTTAATTTGACATATTTTATAACTTAAAGCAGGTTTGTGTAATGGCATCTATGATATTAATTTTAGGCAATAACACATGCACCTGTCTTTTAGATGACCGATGCTTTGTGGATGACACTTTCTTTACTTTTCTTTACATAAGCTGCAATACAAATTCTTGATTTTGTCAATTATTTTTTAATGTGGTCATAACTCCACAATTGCCTTCACATTGGAATCCCATTTTAAGACATGTTTAGAAAGTCATGATCTGTTAGGGGTAACGGAGAACTGAAGATATATAAAGCATATTGAAAGGTAAATATTGTCAGTATATTAATAAGTGATGGTGTAAATCAAAACAGCTGACCAAAGATGCTACAAGTTTTCACCAAAACTTTAAAGGAAATGTCTAGAAAAATGTGAATTTTACCAACTTCAGTAAATCAGTAGCTCATTAATTTTAACTGAATCAACTGTGTAGAAATGGGAACATATTTAAATCCACCCAGCATGTGGTCATTGCTGAGAACAACTGTTGCCTACAGTAATAAAGAGTAAGTCATATTATATATGTATATTATATTATATAGTTATTAATTAAATACTAACAATAAAACCTTCCTTCCCTTCTATATTTATACAGTCATGTTCATACTGTTCTTGCTGCCTTCTGTAATGATGCAAAGTATTCATGTAGTTATACCAAACACAATATGCAGCAATATGAGTATGTACACTTTGCACAAAAACCATTTGTCACAGTGCATGTTACAAAAGTAAAGAGCACTTAACGTTTTGAAAATCAGTAGCAGATAAAGTCTTTGGACATGTGTCACTATAAAGGAGATCTTAGAAGCCAGATCAAGTTCAGAGAATTTTTTAACTAGGACAACAATAAAAGAGTTCAGCTAGGTTAAAAACGGAGAACACTTTATATTCTGCAGTGTTCCACTGTATCCATGACATTATACCCTGCAGGGTTTATTCTTCAAAGTCTTTTAGATATCTTACTGTTTTTGAATAAGTGGCTAAGAATAAGTGTAAAAGAAGGAAAAATCATTTATCTCACATGAATCAAGTATGGAGCTTTGAAGACCTTATATGTGAAATATTGAACCTAGATTAGAAAAGGCAGTAATGATATTGATTAAACAACATCATAACACAACTGCATACATAATCCTAAAGGGAATGAAATTGTATTTCCCTTTACTACCAGTAAAGCTAGAGAGCTATTATAAAATAAAATAATGATGGGTGCTCAAGGTATGTCATATTATACTGAGAATTATGGTACATGTTGTTAATTTTCAGATCTACATAATTTCAGGGTACATCCCTTTTTTTTTCTCCTGTCATCTGTATATTACACTGATATCTAAATTAAAGCTCTCCCACAGTTAAAAAATACAAATCCCAACAAACACTGTTTTAAAAGGGCTTCCTCCTTTGATAAGTGTGGTATTTACTAACTTTATTATGGGACATAGTAACATACAGAAATGTTTGGTCAGCTAGCATGTCATTGGTAAAGTAGAAAGCTATAGCCTAGTCTATAGGCTAAGATAAGTAATTATATAGGACAGGGAAACACCGTCTTCACTGGAAAGAAAACTCTACTGGTACATTTCCAGGATGACAGTTGAGAGGTATAAGCAATATCTGCAATTCACAGAGAATCTTCTACAGTAATGCAATGCAACTCTTACTGCAGATGTTACCTAAAGTATCCTCTGTAGTCCTAACTGCATGAGAGGATGCCAACCCCTGTTCCCAGGGGTCTATCCCTCTTTCACTCAATAGTGAAACCTGCCTGGCTACAATTGCCCTACTTTTGTTACTGCATAACCACATTCAAAAGATGCACATGCTGGTAAGGAATACTAATATGTCCAATATGTTCAGTTTAAATACAACTACAGTATAACAAAACATGAGGTCATTTTACAAACACACTTGGATATCTGTTATCACACAACTTAAACATACCTAGGAAGATTTAAATGAGTCCTGTTTCAAGTTTAGTTTTAAAAAACTAAGATTAATCTTGTTATTTACAGTCTAAGGAGAATGTTACAAAAGTTTCCAACTACTATGACGCAAAAAAAAAAATATTGTGTTAGGACCATGGAGGCATTAGGTGGCAACTAGAAAAGGAAATCAGCTAAATATGTTGCTGTTACAGCAAGTGCTACAAATTAACAATAAATAAAAAAAATAATAATATTTACATGTCAACTTGTCCATTTATTACTCAGAAAAATAGGAAGATGGTATCTTAAGATTGTAGGATCTCTTATGTTAAATGCATTTGTTAGGTTATAAAGTATGGGAAGTTTTAGAAATATTCTGAAAACATGCTTGTTCATTTTTTGACTCAGTAATGAAAGTAGATAATGACAACACTGAGGATCGGGAACCAGAACTATTTTGATGTGTACTATAAATGTTTAATAAGCCTTAGTGCCATAATTATGTAGATGGTCTAATAGCTCATTTACTTGAATGGACTCTAAAGGACTTATGACTTAGCACTGCTTAGTAAATATAGCTCATGACTTTATATTTTCTTCCATTTTAGCACTTTCCAAGACAATGCAGACCATAAGCTCTGTAGAGGCATATGAAAATTAATTAAACATTAACTCCAATGAAGAATATGGCAGAAGCCTGTTCAGACATCATTGTTTTGATGTGAATGAATATGTAATTGGCTTAGAACGTGCTATTTATTAGAATTGTGCTGAAGTAAAACTACTTTTTTCTCCAGATTTTCAGGGCTTGTGATAGACTATGGCTCTCATAATTGATCTACAATAAGAAGTATTTTGAAATAGTAGTTAGGGCATTTTTTCAGTAATTGCAAAAGTTTATCCTCTTCCACAAAAAAGGAAAATAGAGGCTTTATATGGGCCCTTTGGCTACAGAGAGGGATTAAAAGCATTACAAATGTAATCTTTTTCTTAAGCAAGGCTTATTATTCATTAGTTGTTGATCAGGCAGAACTCACAAATTTCAGTTTACAAAGAGAAATTACATTTCTTAATCTTTTTTTCCTCTGGCAATAATAGACTGCGGTGTAGGTCCCATGAGAAAATAGACTAGATTTGTTTTTTTATGGCAAGTTTAGTATTTGGGCATATATTTATAAAAAGTCAATTTATAACTTTTATTCTCTCGCTCCTTAAGGGAGCAGATTTTTTTTTTAAATGTTTTGTTCCTCAAACAGGATATATTCCATCAGGGAAATTCGGGATAAGAAAAATAGATTTTTATAGTTTTTCTACATAAATATATTTATAAATTCAGATTAACAGCAGTTTTTAGTGTCTCTTTAAAATATATTCAAATATTTTAGTTAAAACATGACGAGCTCAATACAACGTGTTTAATAAACTTTTTTCTTGCATACAGTGAAATAAATTCACAGAGATCTGAGCATTCAAAAATACTTTTTCCTATAAGAAACCAAGCAGATTGCTTTGTATGATATATTGCATCATTTTGAAGAGGAAAACAATGTCATAATATTGCTGTTGAATGCTATCTTATACGCAGCTCAATTCGTGTTACAGTTTTTATGACAAGCATTGAATTTCTTCTTAAATAACTTTAAGAACTCTCCTCACACACTGCAGGTAGACCATCTGTCTTTCAACTATCAGATGTTAGCAAAATTCTTGCATGGCAAATCAAAAAGTGAAGTTCTGACACTTTATAAGGAAATAAATATAACCTCAAACATTTGAAAAAAAAAAGATACAATGAATGTAAGTGTTTATTATATCATAGCACAAAAATGGTTTAAGCCGTATTAGTCCAGTTGAATAGTAAGAAAGAAGAGTACTGTAGTATTATATGATACTTTATATGGACTAACAGTTCTTTGCATAAGACAAGCTTTTGAGAGATATTCCCTTTTCATCAGGTCAGAGCAGTACTAAAGGATACACAGTTTGTAACAAATTAAAAATCTATGATGCAGTGAGAAACTAAGTAAACAGCTAAAAGGGCAAGTGTAAAAGTAGTAAATTACAGTAAATTGAGGGCAGAGGAGGTGAAGGACAGTCTAGAGGGGAGGAGGCACAGTGTGGTACTAAGGGGGAGAAAGAAAGACAATTAATAGAAACATACAACTTTGTTCTTCCTGATAATGTCTAAGAAAACCAATGTCATTATTCAGTCCACAGTTCTTTGAGTCAAAAATGTGATAATTTTAAGTTCAATAGTAGAAGTCCTGTGCATGCATATACAAAATGATACGAAGAGCTCCGTAAGTTCGTGACTCACATAGTCACCTGAATTAGTCGCATATTCACCACTTTGCATACTTTGCTCAATGGGGAAGTGGAGAATAGATGCAAATTCACAGCTCTACACAACTATTTACACTTTAGTCAATAAGGCTCTGAGACTGAAAGGGGTCGCTAAAGTTAATTTTTTCAGCAGAGGCACAGGGGGGAATTCACCATTCAGCGAAGTGTGCTCCGAAGCCTTCAGCTCACTTCGCAAATGGTATTATGCGCATGCTGATGTCCTGCGCACGAACATCAGCATGCGCATTAAAGGGATTCCAGTCTCGGAGAGGCAACTCTTTTGGTCTTGCCGAGATGGGAATCCCTTTAATGCGCATGCTGATGTCTGCGCACAGGACATCAGCATGCGCATAATACCATTTGCGAAGTGAGCCGAAGGCTTCGGAGCTCACGTCGCTGAATGGTGAATTCCCCCCACAGTCTTTATAAAGAATTGCTATAACTTGTGTTATAGTCATAAAAACCCAAGGGTGCAAAAAAGAGGGTCACTTCAGCAGTTCATTGAGTTCAGTGGCAGCATTGGCTCTAGAGATCCATTAGACTACTTCAAGGACAAAGAGGATAGAAAGTAATTTTTCTGACAACTGGTTTAAGATAGTATACATATTAGATAGAAGCAATCTTTAGGGGAAACCTGGATATTTACTAAGGTGAAAGGTGCAGACCTCAAGTGCAAACTATTCAAGAAAAAATCTGAATGCACAAGATTCAACATAATGTATATTGCCCTGAGGAATAGGAGTGCCACACTTGACTCTAGGAGATAAAATATGGAACAATCTAATGCAGAAGCACTCTTACCATGTGAATTTACAGTAAATATAGTCACTGGATTTCCTTTGCAATAAGTGGTGGATCCTTTTAAGATGTCACCTTTAGTGGCATCTATGGTCCTTTCGCAGTGGTCCAAAAATAGTCAGCTCGCTGTTAGTTGTGTAATTCCCCACGAATTAAACTTGCAATGGTGTGATATCATAAAAATGCTTTTAATAAAAGATTAAATTGCATTTACATAAATCAAGGGTAATAATGCATAGAAACAGGATATAACAATGCTCCAATGTGTTTTGCCTAAAACAACCAGAACTCCCTGAACACATTGGAGGATTGTCGTAGAGATCGCACACTGCAGCACATCTGGGTGTAAATTTTATTAAATGTCCCTTAAAGGGCATTTTTTTAAGTGCATTCACCAACCTCTCTACCAAAGAAGAAAGAAGTACTGAATGTAGATATATACTTAAAAGACATAGGGGATGCCTTCTACGGCAGAAAGATACAGCAATCTTACACCTGCCCTGAAGCCTCTGTAATTGTGGCAATCACAGAAGCTCCATGTACTTGAGCATTTTTGAGCAGTAACAGTAAAATTGTCTTTTATCATCCATCACTACTATTACAGAGGCTTGGAAGTGCTTTGACATGCGTTGTTTATTTTTTAATGACTGTGACTTACAACTGAAAAAGTAAATATAAAACAGATTTTCTATACAACAAAAAAGTAAATGCAAACAATTTGACGTTCTAATTTTCTCCAAAATATACCTTTCTGTGCTAATATCTTTTATGCAACAGGGAGATAAAACCAGATAAACCTAAATGGTGTTATGCAAGGGTGCACTACATGCTCACAGTTTATTGCGGAGCATTTCAATGAATCAATAAGAAACACGGAGATTTTATAGTGCCTTGACATGAAATTGACATCTCTGCTTTAATGCAGATATCCTACTAATAGAGGACAATCTGTTATCATTTGCTCTTGCACAATCTCATGAACACATCCACAAGCTTTAATTAAAGTGTTTATCATGATGGGTAGTCATTTATCGAAAAGCAGGAAGCCAAGCAGATGTAAATAATACATACTTTACTATTTAGCTTCATTTATTTATGCAGCAAGTTACTAACTTAGCTTTTATTAATTTATTTTTGGTTCAAGGTTTGCACTCCCACTGGAACTGAATTCAGTAAACAGCAATTTATTTCAAAAAGAGTCACTTGGGTTTAGAACATGTTGCATCAATAAAGTTAGAATGGGTACTCTGTCTTGCTTGCTGTTTCTATTAACGTAGATTCAGGTACAAGATGGAGGGTTAGTATTGATATGTTATAAGAATATTTTATTTATAGCATATGGAATAATAATTTACATAAGGTAATTCTGTAGGTTCTGGAATTACTTATATTAATTCCCATTTAGTGTTAATGTAAGAAACACAATGCCAGCATTGCTTTGCTTACATAGCTAGCAATGTTAATAGCACTATGAGCAATGCAAGAAATGGCTCAGTGTCAGAATTGCTTTAAATGGGGTGTAGTATGTTAATCACTTTCCTATGCGTGTATTATGATTGCACTGTTTATTTGTAAAGGACTGAATAACTTAGTGGTGCTTTATAAATAAAAATATACATACACACATACAGTATAACCTTGTGCTGAGACATATTTTCTTCTTTTACCTTTCAAGCAGATCAAGATCAAGCAGTAACCACATGCATTGTTTGCTTAGCTTAAGTGTTACTGGAGATCAAATTGGTGCATTAGAAAAATTCTCCAAGAAAAGGATCTAGGTCTGGGACAACTAAGTAGTGTTCTCTTAAAGTGTTAGACTCAGTAGTATAGAATAACTCAGTGGCAAACTGCTTAGCTTAAATGCCATTGAAAAGTATATTAACCCTAGTACTCTCCCCCTCTGTTCTTCTCTTCCTGTACTCCAGGGGCAGAACTATTTTCAATCCCAGCATGCATATCCTGATGGTGTCACTGTTCACACAAACCAGGAAGCAATACCACAAAAAAAGAAACTGCAGCAGTTAAAGTGAGTGATAAACCTGCTCCCTACATATGCAAAAATGCTTAGCTTAAGTGCCATTTGAGTTGTTACTATGAACTGTACTGATAGTCCTAAAGCCCCTTCCCCCCAGGTAATAGCCAGCTATACTGGCGTTTCCTCACTCAACCCGTGTCGGAGAAAAAGGTTATAAAGTTTGAATCAAGTAATGGCACACAGTACCGCTTAGATTAAGTGCCACTATTATGGTTCAGTATATTTAAGACCATGCACTCTCTCAACTGCTGTATATTATTAGTAAACTGAGTATTCCTAATATCTCCACTGGGTTAAGGAAGAGAGTAGTTTAGTGCATTCCATTCCATTCCTTTTATTTAATAAAATCAAGTTGCTTTCATTTTCAGACTTATTGCTGGATATAGTTTACTAGCATGTGGCAGACTTTCCATGCTGCTGCCTGACCTTCAAAGTGATGTAGTGATTTCACTGAGTTCAGTCTACTCCATGCATGGGTGAAATTTAATAAAATCAAAAATATCAATGTTGCGATATCGAATTTACCGATATCAAACAATTTTTGCCGATATTGGTGAATTTGATATCGCAATATCAGTAATATCGGTACCGATGGATTTTCCATTGAAATAATCAGATTAAAAGTTTAAATTGAATTTCAATATCGCAATATCAATATTACCGATAAATTCGATATTGGTAAAATGTATTCAATATTGCAATATCAATATTTTCAATTTAATTAAATTTCGCCCATCTGTGTACTTTTGTTGCTGGATCACGTTCAAATTCATTGATAATTGCTTTTGACCAACATGTGTTTGAGATTTAATCCTCGTGCATGAAAAAAACATGGGTAGAAACACAGAGTGAACCACATTTTATTTGACTTGCCAAATGAATAAAGAAAGTAAATCTATTCACATTTAATTTATAGGAAAGCATCATGGCAGATGAATTTTATATATGGAATCATCTCTTTGTTTTAGTCATCTGAAAATGACTAATTACTTGGGCATCTCTGAGACTATGTGCATCCTGTGTATCTTGCAAATTATGGTTTTTTTTCTTAGACTAATATCTCCTCGTGTTATTATTGTACTGAGTAATCAGTCTAATGGGTTCATTATTTGATTTTGCCTGTGGATATAAATGTGCATCCCTATCCATATGATGTACCATTGTATTTGCTCTGCTTATTTTCTTTGATAACCCTTCATCTAGAAACATTCTGCTTGCTCTACTGAGCTGCAATTTCTTTTTAGCACAAACTATTGAAATTATGAGAAAGATATTGCAGTTCTAGAAAAAAAACAAAATATGGCATTTAGAAATTAAATTTGTTTTCTGGACAAATATTAGTGACATCTTATTAGTGGAGCCCAAAATGTTTAAAGGGTATTTGTCAGTTCATGTAAAAATTCACCAAACTATAGTGGATGTTAAATGAATTAGTCTCTCAAACAGGGGAATATATTTCAAACAATGATGATGTTAATGTGTTATTATCTCCATTCTCCCTTAGGTACATTGCTATTATCTCTGTGATGTTTAGCATTTTTGTTGTTCCCACTGTAATACAAAGCACTTCACTTTTAACATTGTTATCATTTTGGCAAAGATCCATTCATTTAAAGCCTATGCAAGTGAAAAGGGGGATGTGATGAAAATGGAAATGATATGTATAGCTCCGAGAATTCCCCGAACTCCAGGTAGGCTGAAATTAGATAATAGGCATGTTCTTTAAGGAAGGTGAGATTAAGTCTACTTTTGTAGAAAGCCCACTGACATGGTCCATATGCAAGAAGAAGGTACACTGTAAACTGGATAAGTAATATAACTTAGGGAAAAGCATATCTATTTGAAAAAGGAGAATATTAATGACTTCATTCTAATTAAAAAATGGCACATCTAGCTCCCAGGACTACAAATCAAAAATCCATGTATTTATTATTTTGCATAAAATGTCAATATCAAATGCAATTTTGTGGACAGTTTAATTATCATGCTAAGAATGTGGCATGTTTTACAAAAATATATATTATCTTTTTACCGACTCTTACCATCTTTTTATAAACCACATTAATAACATTCATCACCACCTATTAGTGACATATTATATAACGGCATTTTGGGGTGGTAACCATAGGCCCATGTCTACTGTGGTCCCAACAGAGCTACTGCCAAGTCATACTGTGTTACAGTGGTTTTCCCAGCACCTTTTCTTCTATTTCAAAGCCAGCTCGCCCTGCCCTCTGTCCCAACCTCCAGAATCTGTTTCTGTTTCCCAAATGAGGAGAATTTTAGCCTGATTTGCTCTTTCAGCTGACATGGACTGTTGCCTGCTGCACCTTCTCTCTTTGGAAGTAAGTGCTGTATGGTGCTTCTATACTGTGCCCTATATTCTTATGCTTTACCCACATTAATCCATTCCTTTTTTTAAATGAACAAAGGCACTTACTACACTGCTATGTCCTGCTGTCTTCATCTATTCACACCCATGCTTTAGCTCTCTTTTCTTTCTACCTATTCAGCCCCTTTCCTTCTAGGCTTAGATCTTTACCCTGTTCATTTTGATCCCTATTTCAGTTCCCTCTAACAGTTGCCCAGCTTTCTCAATCTTTGCTGCTTATCAGCTCTTCTGCAGGTCCCTCCATGTTGTTGCTACATTCCTTCCGCTCCTTCCAATATTGAATATTTTTAAAATGTTGAGAAATCCTGTTTAAGGACTATGATAACATTGGTGTAGAGGTGAGCCCAAAACATCAAAACAGCTGTGATAGAGTGGGATAAAATGTGTATATTTACCTGGCAGTTTAATGATTTAGGAGACAACAAACCTAGATTGCAGCAGGAGTAAGTGAAGGTGTAACTCCAGAGGGTGAGGTGGACATCCTGCCTTCAGACAGGGTTCTGAGTGATGGGACTAAGGCTTCCCAGTTCCTGTGATGTGATACAAAGACAAGCAATGAGGCTGCTGTATAATATTGTTTCCAGTATCAAATGTCAAATACTGCTGCGAAACAAGTATTGGAGTTGGTATTGTGAGCAAACAAATGCATAATTGATTTGATTTTTCTCAATAACAAATGTTAAATAAATTGTGCTTAAAGGCAAAATACTGCTTAAACTGTCTGTTTTCGGGTAGAATTGGTGGGTTATTGCTATAATCGGGATTGTGCTGGATCAAATATGCTACCTGCTCATATCCATTTTGCTAATTCCCCACACAGTCAAGGGTCCAAGGTAAGTTAATCAAGATCTTTTAAGTAAACTCTCCATTGACACCTATAACTTTTATAAAACTTGGTTACTTCAATGTTCTAATGCACTCATTGTTTACTTTCTTTTATGCCACTGCTATTTAGACACCCCTAATCTTATTGTTACTCAATCCTGCAAATCCCAATTCATGGGCCAGATTTCTTTTCTGTGTGTCTGCTCCTTACCATGGTCCTTGAAATTGTTCCTGCTTCTTATTTAAAGCTTTCAAGGTTACTAAGCTTCCTTCTCAACTGAACCTAGATTTAGCTTACACCAGTGCTCATGCTGGGTCCTGAGTTTGATTGTGTTCACTCGCTTTAGAATACACCAGCTTCCATGATTGACCCATGCTAGGAACAGGGTAGCATGTGGTGTAAACTGCCTAGAGGAGAATACATGAGGAATGAGCAGTCCAAGCTTCCCCAACATTAGCTAGGAGGTAACTGTATAGTTGGTTTTTATTTCACTATACAAAAAGGCATTTGTACATATTTTCAGATATTGTAACATTCATGATTCTCATAAACTTCAGTTCCAGGTGATGTGTTTTTGTTTTATCTTGGCAGAACTTGTAACAATTTGAAAAATCAGACTATCATTCTGACCTTGATCACTGCATATAGTAAACAGACATCATTACTCAGCTACCAGGTCTTTATTATTGTTTTTCTTTCTCTTTTTTTATTGTTTCAAATCTTACTGTGACTTTATACTTTCTGCAGGTCAAATATTGTTTATTATTTTTCATTCAGTGTGGGGGGGGGAGCCATTATAGTTTCAGCTTTTATATTATGGGCTTGTGGTAAATAGTTATAAGACTGGAAAAGTCAAAATTAAATAAGCTTAATGGCATGTAAGGTCAAGTATCTTAAATGATTATAATGAATGTGTTTCCCCTATTATAGTGATGTTAAGGAAAAAATGATGTCATTTAAAGCATTATTTCTTCTAAATCAATGCACTAATGCTGAAGGACAATACATTAATTAGGTTTGTTTGGTCAAAGTGTTCAAATGCAAAAACAATAGTTGTGACTGGTCCAAAAAGAAAAAGCTGGAGAAGATGACAAGCAAAGTCAGCAGTCCAGTTCACACTGTATCCAGTTTAGTTATGCACTTATACAGGACTATCATAGAAACAACTGGACAGCTTGTTTAGGAGCAGAATATAATTTATCAATGCAGAGATTTAAGGGGGTTATGCAGTGACCCTGTCCCCTGGGAGTAAAGAATAAATTTGGTTCAACAGTATTAATGAATCTGCTGAGTACCCAGTTGCAGCAAGTGCCTCCCTACATAAACCTGCCTGATTCAGTCTACCTTGCCTGAGAAAGGTGTTTTACTTTGCTGAAGCCCTGAGCTGTATAACCACAAAAGGGTGTTATCACTTTAATTAAAAGCTGTAATTCTGCTTCCTAATTTCTTGGAAATTTTGTTCCTGTTCTGTGGAGTTTCAGCATAATAATCCCCTGGAGCAAGATTCCATGTCTAGTCATCTTCTACCCCTAACTTCAATATCCCTTGGTAGATTTCTACATAGTTATTAGGTCATCCCTAAGTTGTCTGTTTTCAAAAATAAATTACTTCAGTTTAGATAATGTTTTTGATACTGTAGTCTGCCTATTCTATTTATTAATTGATTTGCCAACCTTTGAACCTTCTCATGCTCAATTACATACTTCTTACCCAAAACTGTACACAATATTCCATGTGTAGTCTGATGAGTGATTTGTAAAGTTAGAACTATATTGTTGCCATGTGAATCCAAGACCCTTTTGATGCACCCCATGACCCTATTTTCTTAGTTTTATATATATATATATATATATATATATCAAGTCTCAAGCAATATTGAATTTAGAAATTAGAAGTGAGTTACAAAGCCATAAAAATAGGCAAAAAGACATTTTACTAAAATAAACAAACTACTGGAGCATAAAGCAATCAGATGTCAAAAACTTTGTTAAACTATTATAAAAATAAATTAAATTGACAATACATAAGAAGATAATTAGATAACACAAGTTCAAAATCAATAATGTGCAAACTGTTTAAAATCACAAAAAAAAAAACAATTGAAATAAAAAAAAAATCAAAAGTTTTTTTTATTTATTCCATCTTAGTTCTTACAACTTTTTTCAACAAACTGCCATTAAAAACCGCAAAACAACTGAACTCTAGGCAAAGAAAACCTAAAACCTCATGAGAAGCTGACAACTAAATAACGCTGATCTTAACCTATTGAACTATATATGACAGCTCATTAGCTCACACTGCTATACACAGACATACACTATTACCTTACAAAGTGCTCATTGGTCAGATTTACTAGACACACTGTAAAAGTGAAACCTACTAATAACACAAACAAACACAAAAACACAAAGGGAAAAAATGGAAAAAATAAAATATGTACAATGAACACAAAAATAGCTTCAATAAACAAAATAAAATATACAACTGTGTATGTGGTTTGTATGGTGTATGTGGTGGGAGTTTTAACAGGAGAGTAAGTTAGAGGTTTGGAAGGTGAAGGGGGGGGGGGGGGGGGGGGGGGGGGGGGGGGGGGGGGGGGGGGAGAGGGTAAGGAGTGTATCCAGAACAAATAAAGCAATATAAAAAACATAAAATGTGAATGTGCATTTTATATTCATATGCCTTGCTAAGTAACCAGATCATATGCATCAAATCCAGGGCAGTTTACAAGATGCAAGCCAGTTTCAGGCAATCCCAAGCTGATGTGGTCAGTTTAGGTTAAATCAAGCTGATAAAAATACAGACCAGCGTAGTTTAAGGCTGAACAGGGGAGTCTATACAGAGGCAAACTTAGGATGCTCTACTCATTGCCCAGCAGAGAACTGAAGTATACAGCAATCAAAATGTCAGAGAGAGTAAATATGTAGGGAGTGCTGCACATACTTTTGATTACACCAATTCTATGTGCTGTGCCCTCATTGGCTCCTGTCCTAATTGGGTCACACAAGCTGTCTTTTAGGTGACCTAAATTGTTGCTCAGGGCGGAGAAAGAATAAAAAGTACTGAAACAGTTCTGATTGGAGTTTTTCAGAAAATCAGTGTATGTTGCCAGAAATATATCATAAGTGTAGTGCTACATGGTAGGCAGCAAACAAAGGTTTAAAAACACCTCTAGTCTTTGAGCATTTCCTTTCCATACACCAATGCAATCATCAATGTACCTTCTACAGTGTATTTCACTATCCCATTAAAAGATTTCCTAAGCTAAGAGGAAACCTACTTTTATGTTGTTCCCTGAGATTTGTAGAACAGATGCATAATCAAACCAAAAGTAGTAGTTAAATAACAGAATTAATAGAATATAAGGGAAATTAATCTGTAGCATTCAACCTTTAGCAGTTAGTATGTATAAAACATTTTCATCACACTTTAACAAATTATATTATTCAGACCACATAATAGTTTGCCAATACTTTAACATATGTACAGTTCCTATTATGTGTGTATACTATTCCTTTATGAAAGAAAGACCTTGCCTCCACAAGGCTTATAGAAAAACGCCTATATACTCTGCAAGGCTTAAAATAATAAAGTCCTTTCATGACATAATGTTCCATTCATTTGGTAGTATATATATCACATACATGATGACTAATGGTAATGTGTTGCATAATTCCTTCTGGAATCCTTCTGAGTTAAGTTCTATTGGGGCTATCTAAATTTTATTAGTGGGATCACCAACCAACTTCTTGCATTTCCTTATGTCTTCTTTTAATAGTTACAGAAATCTATTCATAAACGTAGCACTGCAGTAAATGAGCTTGGAGGAGTATTTTTGTTTAAACTCTTTATGTTGTTATTTACTAATAATGTTATGATTGCAGCTTTGTAATGAATTTCACAAAAAATATTTTTGAAAGATAATTTGCATATAAATTGCCCTCCATCAATATAATTTATTCACAGAAAAAATGTAAAAGTAAATTCAAAACCTTTCTTGAGCATCTACTAATCTTTATTAAGTTGATAATCACTCAAATTATATATTTTGTTTTCCTGATTTACATTATACTTTCTAGCCTTTGATTTTTTTTTTTCTTAATAGGCTTGTTTCCTCTCTTTCTTGTCTTATCCTTTGTAATGTCTTTTTTTTTGGTGGGGAGTTGCACATTTCTTTTAAACTGCTGGTTTCTCATTTTTATTGTTCATTCATGTTTTCATGAATAATAATTTTTGCTATATTTACTATTGAGTTTTCTTTTTTATATCCCTACACAATAGGACTGATCAATTGGTGTTTTCTCAACTATTAAGGTTTTTACAATTTGGTAGGGTGACTGCTTTATTCTTATTTTATAGAACATTGTAAACCATTTTTGATTACAACATTATCTCCGAGGACTAAAGTGGGCATATATATTCATTTTTTTTAGTTTTGTTCTCTTTAACTTATTTTTTTTCTACTATTTCACCCTTATAACATATACAGTTCCATTCTGCACATAGAAATATACAGTGGCATAAACCATAATGTTTAAAAATACTAGATTATTATCATTTTTAGATCCATAAATTTGCTTTGCTTTGTATCTATCACATTGAATTTTGCAATGGTATCTGTCTCTACCACATGGGAAGACAACTCCATGTAAGTATCCTCTTTAAAAGTGTGCCTCATTCAGTTTATCATTGACAAAAGGTGTAATGAATGACCTTTTGTGTAGTAATATTACATGAATATTACTACTAATACAGTTTCTTATAAAACCTGGTATGTGGTTGGATCTTCAGACAGATTTAGGGGGGAATTTGCAATAGTGTGAAGTGAGGTGCAGAGTCCTCGCCTCACTTCGCACTGACTGATATGCGCTCGCTGAGGTCCTGCACGCGGATATCAGCGAGTGCTTTAAAGGGATTCCAGTCTCGGCGAGACCAAAAGATTTGCTTCGCCGAGACTGGAATACCTTTAAAGCGCTCGCTGTCTATTAGTCTATTTAACTATAGTTACCCTACTTTCAAATCACTCCATATCTAATAACTCTCGGATCCCATTCTTCTGTTGTTGTTAGTTTCTATTCCACTTCTATTCTGAATTTGAAATGTTATTTTCTTTATACATTAATTTACATTTTGTGATAAAAAAAAAATGCAAGCATTTTAGCATAATATTCATCAGGTTTCTCTTAATCACTTTGCATCTGGCCTACTCTGCTGCATATCTTTATACAGTCTGTAAAAAAAGAGACATCTTACCTTATAACTGTTACATACAGTACCTGACTCACGATGCAGCGGTGTCCCTTCCTCCTTTAGCCACCCGTGCTGAGAAGCACTCTGTGCGTGGGCAGCTGGTGTTGCGCTTTGAGCTAAAGGTGTCGTTGCTAAGTTCCTAACTTACAGCCGACGGGGGATTTAAAAGCCGGCTTTTCCAGGCATTCACTGCCTGAGTATAACTTTGTGATTAGGTCCCTACTCTTTGCCTCATTAATTCTATATTAAAGAGTATACTTATCCTTTGCCTGTTCCAAGTATCCAGTGCTTGTCCCAAGTACCCTGTTCCTGTTTCCAGTATCCTGTGCATATTCCAGCTACCACTTGCAGGGGGTGAGTCTGAGGGCCGTGACCTGTGAGTCTCCGTGCCGCAAAGGCCATACCCCCTTGTGGGGGTTAAGGGTGAAGAGGCTCCTTAGACTCCGCGCTTCAGATAAACCCGTGACAGCTCCGCAGTGGTAAGAGGGTCCACTTATTAATTGACACCAACCGTGACAATAACCCACTTGTAATGCTAATTAAAATGTGTAAAAACAGAACAACATTTGTCCATGTGTTATTCATTTGGGTTTTTTACCAATAATTCTCACAATTTGGTTTCTGTTCTTCACCCAAAGCTGTATCCATTCTATTACCCTTCAACCCTTCTAAATGATGATTAGTATAGTGCTTTTCATATTCATTACTTTCCTTAGGAATAAAGTTACTGTCCCCAGTAAATATAAACACTGCAACACTTCTGTCTCCTTCATAGAAACCTCCGTTAAGGTTCTACATAAAGACTGTCTAGTTTCAACAAACCATACCCCTTCTGTGATTTGCTTTAGCAACTGCTCCACTTATTTCACAATGTGTTGTATTTGTATTGGTAGAAGCTATTATACTGTGATTCCTGTGATTGAATTGTGGTACTGGAGAAGGCTTTCACGAATACCATGGACGGCAAGAGTCTCAAATTAATGAGGTAATCGATTGCATGAAGCCAAAGGCCTTGCTAGAAGCCAAAATTACCAAACTATGACTATCATATTGAGGCCATATTATGCAAAGTAATAATAATAATGATAATATTTCCTTTATTACTTAATAAAAGTAAATTATCCAGTTTAAATTATTTTATCACCTTAAACCTATATATACAGTATATAGTATATATATATATATATACTGTATATATATATATATATATTGTTATGCACAGGCCTAGCATGCACTCTAATGTTTTGTAAAGCTGCAAATTGAAAAAGCAGATGTACATAATAACATAATAACATGGACAATTCTCTAAGATCTATCCCTAAAGCTTCCTACTAATCACAAAACATTTATTCTCCACATTTAGAAGCTTTTAAATGCCATGCATACTCATTTGACAGAATTCTCAGGGAATAAAAATGACTTGAGAAAGAAGAAAAATGTTGTGTTTCTCCAAATACTTTGTCGTTGCCCGCATTCTAAACATCATTTTCGTCTATACCATGAACAATTCATTTTCATGCCTTTTTCTGCAGCAATAAGTCAAGTCTGAAAACAAACATTGAAATAAAAAGTGACAAACAAATATATCTACTTCTGTTGTTCTAGCAATAAGAAAATATATAAAAAAACTAAACCATACAATTATCTAGCAAAAGATGAATACCTGTAACATAGTTACAACAGGTTAACAGTATCCTTAAATGGATTAATAAATAAATACAGTGCTTTTCACAAAACTTGGATATTACTCATTTAAGATGACTTCTACCTTGACTAACAACTCCTGTTATTTATTATTTATTAATCTAGAGGAAGCGCTAGAGGAAGACTTGGATATCTTACAGTTGAAAAAATGCATATTTGTCACAGAACAAAAAGTAACTAAGTAGATATTGGGGCAGGTAATATTTGTGTTTGGTTGTTACTAAAACCCTTTATGTAAATTATATTTCGATTGAAATGTACATGAATAAAATTGCTTAAAATGAAATAAAAATAACAAAACCAGTCATTTGGAGGCAGCCATGTAAGGCCCCCCACCAAAAAAAAAAAAAAACCATAAATAAGATGATAATTTCTCTAAGTCTAAAACACAAGTAGTGTCATGGCCTCCATGAAATGGTCAACAAGATAATACATTGCTAGTATCATTAGTGACTTCAGTGGTCAAGAGAAATATGGGAATCTTAGGGACTTACATATTAGGAGACCTCTATTAAGGTTTTTTCTAGACCAGTTGTTACACCCTTTTTCCCATCATTCTTGCAGAATTTGTAGGATTCTTTTCTTAGAGATGCACAGAATGTAAAATAAGGAACTTAAACTCTGTACACCTTAATCAGAGTAAATACTACGCAAAGCTTTAAATACAATTTTTTAAATGTGTTTGTGTGTACATTCCAAAAAAAGAACTCTCATAAAATGTGGAGGGAATTATAGCTATGTAAAGAAGGATATTTCCAGATCATATGCAGCTTATCTAGTGTAGTTTCAGAGATTCAAGGCAAGTAATACAAAGAATTTGTGGGCAGTCAAGGGTACACCAAGCTAATAGAAACCTTTATGTTAAGTAACCATCAAAAACATTTTTTGAAGCACTCCACTGATTCTGCTAGAACCAGATCCTGCTGATGATGCACTATAGTGCAATTTCACAGCCCTTAGAGTAAAGAATTCTTTCCAGCCTGAGAATGTGAAAGAACACTACTTATCACAATTTTTATTATGTGTATAATGTGTTCCTTTATTTGACATTTCTCATAGCTTAAAAAAAGGTTTAATTCTTTACGTCTCTAAAGTTGTCCTGATCTTTCTGCAGATCTAATAACCTTACCCAAAACTGCTCTGCCTGCCTTATGTATAGACCCATTTTATGCCTCACATCCTGTGACTTACTTTCCATTGTGGTTCTCTTGTTGTTTGAAAGAGGGAATTGAATATGTTACATAAGTTTTGTCAGCAGCAAAATAATACAAGTACTTTCAATTCCAACATATTGTTATATGATATAAAATGAATCGGTTTAGCCGGAGATGTGTATGCTGATCATTTAAACACGCATGCTCACTAAGTGAACACATTTATTCATTTTGAATGCTTTTATTCATAAAGTGCTTCAGGGCACTTAATTAGGGAAGCATTCAATGAAATACCTTTATGCCGAGAAGTCCCTGTCAATATATCTGTAACCTGCAGAGTTACAATTGATATCCTGGTACATTAAATTAGTTTTGCAGTGATTGAAAACAATGTTATCTTATTGCAAATATATTTTCTTATGAAGATACCTTGCAGGGGCAGATTTTATTTTGACATCTGTATTACTTTTTTAGATCCTGGCTAAGATTTGCCTTTTTTTGATGAAAACATATCTAATTTCTTACCACTGGACTGAATGAAAAACTTCTAAAGAGCTGGGCCTATTCTGTTATATTGCCCTAAAGCTACCTTTCCATTAGCTCCATTGTAATTGGACCCTGCATTAGGAAGTTACAGTAATCGTGCAATAGCTTTACTTAGGTAAAAGTGAATAGTTAGATGTATATATATAGCTAAGGCAGTGAACCATTTGTAACAAATCTGGTTCAAACCCAGTCCATATATAGAAGATAGTCACATAGCGTAAGTAATTGCAGGTTTTGTCTCTCTACCGATGGAGCGTAGGATATTGCAAATTACACCCACGTCATTTCAATAAAAGTAGCTTTCACACTGGAGTATTTTAACCCAGTTTAAAGGATACGTTTACTTGCTGTACCCCCTGCAACATCTGTATAGCATGTTATTATTCCAATTATTCTCTTTAGACAAAGAAATAAAAATCAGTATGTACCATGTCCCATGCTCTAAGGATTCTATCACATTTCATTATCATTTTGCATTCCCTTTAGCCATGCTTTGTACTTTAGTGTCTCAAACTGACTTGTCACTACTGTTGGTATCTACATTTTAAGGTATAAGATGCCAAAATAATTCCTACACATACAGAAAGGTAACCTCTGCACTAGAGTAAAAGCCCAATAAGTATGATTTTCTTTTAAATCTAGAAAGGATATACAGTTTAAATATAGTTAAACAGATGAACTATAAACCTCATTATGATAGAAGTAGAGATGTATAATGCAGGCCTGTCTGAGACCTCTAAATGCAAAATCCTGCCTTACAATAAAAACAGTCACTTCCCCCCTTCAGCCAGTTAAATCACTTAACATGAAAATGCACAGTCAATGCTTCCTACAAGACATTTTAAGTGCTGCACATTTTTAACAAAATTAACAGCATCTCTATCTTTAGTATATTCGGGGGAAACAGATAACCAATTGAGGATATAAAAAATAGAGGACAGTATGAAATATCCTAGATGGACAGGTAAATGTTCTGTCAATGAATATGATGAAGATGCTCTGGCAGATCACACGTAAGAAAAAGTTAATTACTTGAAATGCCCTTTGAAACGGGTTGCAATAAATCATATAACAGGATGTTATTCATGACTTTACAAATGGGATCTAGAAAAACATAACTCTTACAAAATTTCAGCTTATGGGTCACTCACCAGCAGGCCAGAGAAAAAAAAAGGACCAATAATTGTGATCACTGTAACTTACTGTAAGTATAATCATATGTTTAACATATACCTTTTCTAACCAAACACATTCAATGAAACAAACAGGTTTTAAAATGTGTGTTCTGATACAATGAAGAACTTTGATTCAAATTCACAGTATTGTCAAGAGAAACATTCTGGTATATTTACAGCTAATGTGAATAAATAATTCCATCATGCACACTGGGTACTGGGGGCACCTGTAATTTTCTCCCCCTGCTTGTAGGGAGGTTCAGATGTAGCAGAGCAGTAAAAAGGCTTCAGTTTATGCTAACAAATATTTCCAGCATTGCCATTGTTTTACTTGTTAGTGTCCTCAGCATCCTGCTCTCCAGTTTCACTTTGATTCAGTTCACCTGTTCTTGAGCTCTAGTTTCTTTGTGTTACAGTTCTACTGTTCTTGAGCTCTAGTTTCTTTGTGTTACAGTTCTACTGTTCTTGAGCTCTAGTTTCTTTGTGTTACAGTTCTACTGTTCATGCTCTCTGGTTCCAGTGTGAAAGTTCTGCTATTTGAACTTTCCAGTGACTCTGAGTTACAATTCTTCTTTTCCAGCTTTTTCATATTGTTCCAGAGTGTTACAGCTTCTTTGTTCCAGGAACATGAGTTTCAAAGGTTCACAAATTTTTTGAACAAACAGTCCAGCCCGATTAATAAAAAGTAATGTGTGTTGTAAATGCACAATAAGATTTTTTTTACTTATCTGCATAGTCAATCTTTATGTAAGAAAAGCAATTCATTGTGCCTCCTGTGTAGCGGTACACAGCGCTACTGTGCATTTCTTCCTAGTCAGATGGATGCAGCATTTTTTACCACTAACATAACAGGGTCTCAGGAAGGTCAAAATGTAATAGTTAATGAAGTAACACCATCAGTTACAATAGTTACAGCTAATAGTGTCCACTGTCAGTAGCAATAGCTCACTGAACTGTTTGCATACTGAACTGTTGAAGAGGAAGTAGCTGAGAGAGGGAAGGAACTTCAGTACCAAACTGGCCTTAATAGATGGAAGTAGGTAAATCATTTATACTTCAAAAAAAGTTTATTTAACTTATATTTAGCAGTGGCAAACAGACAGGCAAATAACTCTTGGTGACTAAACTGTTCCTTTAACTAACAGTTCAGCAGATCCACCAGAATTTTAGTATTTCCTTTATCTTACCACTTTATGGTGTTGATATCTAGCACTCTCCAAACAATATTTATTTTCAGATGAATTGACTGAAGCAGTGTGTATTTTATAGCAGATGTAGTGTAACTGCAACCATCTTTATTGTGAACTTTATCGTGACATATTTTGGACCAAGTGAGCCATTTCTCAAAAGACATAGTTGTAAAATACACACCCCTTTAAATACATCACAAACCCCTCCTTCAATAATGTGGTTGGTTAATAGAGTTCATCCTTATGGCTTTTAAAGTGCACAGTTCAAAATAGTCCAAAATAGGAATTTAGTTGTGAGATTCTCTTTCTTCTCATTTTTCATGTGTAAAACCAAAGAAGGATATACAGTATATCACTAATTATATTCAAAATACAAAAGTGCAATACAAACAATGGTTACATATACATTATACAGTGTAAATATATATATATATATATATATATATATATATATATATATAAAATTCATTTTTTAGACACAAATGTATGTATGTATGTATAATTTTATTTATAAAGCGCCACAAATTTACATGTTGTACAATTCAGCCATACAAATATAGTACAGACATGGGAAAAAGTGCATTACACAATACAATTATAATATCACAAGGATACTTCACTTTAAGTGCTAGGTTGTGGTTAACACAAGGGGTTGGAGGTCCCTGCCCCATAGAACTTACAATCTAGATGTTCTAAAAGTAGAACTGCTACAGTTGGCCTACCACCAAAGACAATGAAGTCATGAATACCAAAAAGTATAACCTTCCAATTACAATTTGCCAATTTTAAGGATATATGTAATCCAATGTAATGGTTAGGGTAAATATTCAATGATATTGAGCTATATACAGGTAATCGCTATATCCAATAGTATAGACCACCATAGTTAATCTTACCAGTAACAACTTCAATAGACTATGGGGACAATGCTATTCAAGATGATCAAAAATCTA
Organism: Pipa parva; assembly: GCA_019650415.1. Lineage (NCBI taxonomy): Eukaryota > Metazoa > Chordata > Amphibia > Anura > Pipidae > Pipa > Pipa parva. The sequence continues at coordinate 30,682 of WMED01000741.1, forward strand.
TGGAGGTAAAGGTTCACAATTCTTTAAAAAAGATGAAACACTCCTAGACTTGACCATGAAAACTACTTCCTGTCCTATATTACAGATTTAGAAATCTCACAGTTTTGACTGATCCATCTTAGACACCTTAGTCATTTGTCCCTCTTTATTTATCAAACACTAAAGAGGGAAATTAATCAAACAGTGTTACACTCATCTAATATAAATGTTTTTTTCTGGTTTGGTTTATTCATAATCAGGGCACATTCAGTGCCCCCTGTACTTTTAATATTCATATTCTATGTGAATGCATACATTTTAATACATGCAATTACACATTTATGACCATAAAAATGCAAACCCCATGAACTGTCAGGTACAAGGTGTATTCAAAATTGGAGCTTCCAGTATGGCAGATGGATATTATAATAACCTATTAGGAAAACCCATTCGTATAATACTTATTGGTAATTATGAGTTTAATCTAACATTAATTTAGATATTTACTGTATAAAAGTCCAAAAAGTTTTTTGACCTCTTAACACTGGAGAAAAAGTGTATTTTTTTATACTGGTATTGCCTATTTACAATACAAATATACAAATACCATTTATTGCTACGTCGAAAGTTCCTTTTTGATGCATTTTTTTTATATTGAAAAATTGTTTTCTATCGATTGATATTCAATGGAAAGCTTTCTAACTACAGGTAGTCCTCTGGTTACGACGGTCTCACGTCGTTTCAAGGTTACGACGCCGATACAGATAACAATTATTACTATAGCCAGCATCAGTGCAGTTATAGTTTAACCCAATTATTTCCCTATAATATAGTTTAAACCCACTTACATTGAAAAGCATTCCTTAGCAATAGACCATTGCCTCAGTATTAAACTTCTTAGGCAGTCACTGCACCAGAACAAAATCACATGAAGGGGCTAGGCTGATAAGAAAAGATAATTATGGTATTTTGTACAATTAGTCTGTTTTTACAGCTGTCCGCTGTACTCAGGGACATCATATTGAATATCCCTCTAAACCATATCCAGCAGAAGTGCAAGGCTTGGTTATTGCCTTAAATTTAATTACTTCCATATGGAGGTAATTAGGTTAAACCAGCTCTTAATCAGCTCTTAGCCAAAAGGCCAAGAGCTAAACCCTTTTCAAACAAACTTTATTTTTTTTTTTTTTTGTGAAAAAACAAAAACACAAA
>WMED01000742.1:0-31871 GCA_019650415.1 Pipa parva
CTAGGGACGCGTAAGGTTAGGGACGCGTAAGGTTAGGGACGCGTAAGGTTAGGGACGCGTTAAGTTAGGGACGCATGAGGTTAGGGATGTATAAGGTTAGGGGCAGTTTTTTTTGCTTCCCAATCAAATATTAGGAACTTTTTATTTTACCCTTGTAAAATGATTGATTTTGCTTTTGCAGTAGGGGTGTAAATCCAAAGCCTTTTTTATTTTTGAGAAATATGACATATCCAGATACCACCAAGTATAAATGATCGTTGCTCTTGTAGCTAATTCTGCTGGCAATAAATCCAGTTATGTAAAGGACATTGTGCATATGTAACAAAACATATGGTTTGGCAGGAACGCTTTATTAAAATTGTAGATTAACCAGTTTTCACAGCGATTGGATACTTGACTGCATGATTAAATATGCGCAAAAAGGAAAAAGCATATCCACTGAGAATTTATCTGTTTTTCAATGCTTATCATGACCATCGATCTATTCTTCTGTATCTATAATAATGTTATCTATAATCTGCTGGTCTATTGAGTATACTTATCTGAGCGGGAGATTTATGTCATGTGAGTTAAACATCACTTCATATTATGCTGTTCTATGATTCAACAAGCAATTCTAATTTATCACCAATCAATTTATTATCCCCCCCATAAAATAATATGTTGACAAGTGTTATTTATCTAAAATGATACCTCACCATTACAAACTATTTTCATTATATATAACATATATACATATCCGCGCACTCTGTACAGCAATAGAAGTATAAAATTATATGTTTATATCGATGTTTACATGTGTATGTACGTGTGCATGTTTATAGTGGAGGAGAGAAAAATGAATAAAACACCTCATAGGCCTAGAGAATACTCTAGCCTGCCAGGGTGTTATAAATTAGAGCATGTCAGTATTACAATGTATATTAATAGTCACACCTCTTTTTAATGAGTTTGGCATTGGCAGCTGAGAGGAAATACAAGTCATCATGCTTCTGCTCATGCACACCCCGACAAAGGAATCCGTAATAAATCTTCCTAGAACAGCACTCACCATAAATATGTATCACATAAGGCATCTGTTTTACATTCTGCATATAAATCAGCATAGCGCTGAATAGCAATGAATCAGCCTCTCAATGCCTGATTTGATAACAAATCGACTTGGATCTTAGCAGAGAGAATTTACAGCCCTCAGCCTTAAGACAGATAGTCAATACTTAAGATGACTGCCAACTTAACTTTTCCTCAGCTTGTAAGTTTTATATGTGCTAGAGATTAACCCTTTGTGTACCAAGGAGAGCACACAGAACTTATTTCTGGCTTGCCAGCTTCTTCGTGATATCTTGGCTTGACAAGGAAGAAAGAAAAATGCTAAAATGGTCGGAAGAGATTTTTTTTTTTCCACAAGGTTAATTTTTTTTTTTTTTTTTGTGCATTTTTAAACAGATCATTAACTGACATTTTAATGTGCGATGTAAGTGATCCATTCATATTTAGGATTAATATTATAGCTCTGAGCTGCGGTCATCTGATCATAGATTCTCTTTACCGATCATCACAATAGACCTGATAGACTCAAGGTCATACAACACGACTGGAAATTTCCACCTGTCTATTCATCAATAATGTCTTAGCTGACAAAGAAAAGAAATGACTACTGATATTTTACCACCGATTACAGAAATTATAATTACATTTTTTTTGTATCCACGATCCTATACCTGGGACACATATAAGTTATTTGAACAAAATTTCCACCACTTCTTAGCAATTATTTGTGATTCCGTTTGAGGACCTCACCGTTAATACTGCTGCTTTGTCTGTTTTATTATCTAGGCTGTAAGCCATGTTTGACATCCCAGTCTTTAAGTCCTGCAGTTTAGACTCATTTTACATAGCCAATGTAAGATTGTTCTGAGGGAAAAAAGTTTTATTCTTCATATCTCTCTTCAATTCAGTCTTTTTCTCATGGATTTTTTTTTTCCCCTTTCTTAATAAATATGTGCCTCGCGGGAAAAGTCAGCCATCTGCTGACCTGTGAAATGTTTTTTCATTTGATGCCTGGACTTGGTCCAAGATGTCTATCATTAACCCTTTCTATACATAAAGAGCTAAATAAATGGCTGCTATCACATCTGAAAGGTTATAAAGATTGTACCCAGCATGCCTGGCACTGAAGACTTCCCCATGTGGTCCCAAGATGCTTTATAACAAGAAATAGTATGGAAACATTCAATAGCATTATAGTTTATATTATAGATGTGCATGGACCCCCAGGTTTTGTTTTTGGTTATAATTCCATTGCCAAATTTTCATTTTGTTTAGGATCTTAAATGATTTGGGGTCTGATTTTTTTTTTTTTAATTGTAATAAAACAAATCTTTACAAAACAATTGTACTTCTATGACCATTGCATAATGTCTGAAGTAATTTGAAAGTTATACGCAATGCCTATATTTTCTATTCTCTAGGTATAAACAAACCAAGAGAGCCTATGTAAAAGCTAAAAGAAACCATCTAACCGAAAACAAGCAAGTTAAAAATGCAGCTAGCAAATGTACACTCGAAAAGCCAAACCAGCAGTAAAATACCCCTCAACAGCCAAAACCAGCATACAAAATACATGGGGGGAAAAAAGGGTTAAAATTACTGTGAATCTAGTCACAGATACAACTGCTGCAACTCCTTTTTGCACCAGTATTGTTTCCACAAAATAAGGCAGGTGGCCCCCCACCTTGTACCAGGGGGCTATTTTGTTCATTGGAGGGGTAGTGGTAATAGACTTTTATTAGACAAGCACTGATCTGCTAGAGTCAATACCTTCAAAACCAGCTCACTCTTGCAGTGCAAACATTAAAAAAATGAAGTGAGCAGTAAAGATCACTTTTAATATTTTTTTTTTTAATATTTTTAGCAGTGAAAAGCAGCTGACAGATGGCAGATCAAGACTCTTTAGACTATACTGGAAAAGAAAGGAGATGATGTCCTTCTATAGACTTCATTGTGGATGTAGATGACCTTTCTATTGTACTACATCATAGGTAATCCCTGGGTGAATCAATGGCATCACAGACAGAAGCTTATTCAGGACTAGTTATGGTTTAAAAAATAATATGACAGAGCAGATAATTATAAATGTAATTTTTTTTCTTTCACAGTTTGGCCCACATTTTAAAAAGGACCCTCACCTTATAACAAAGGGGATGTCTGGCCTCGAACCCTTCATCCCACATAATGGGAAATGGGAGTATCTTTGATTTATTTTAGGGCTATTACCTCAGGTTAAGTGATGAGATATGGCCCATAAGTAGGGGCTAGTGCCTACCAGTTGAAGTTTGACACAGACCACTAACATCTAGTTCAGGAGTAAGGTAAGGGGTTTGTCACTGGCCCCCTCCAGGGTACTAATATCTGCCTTCATAGCTCAGGGTTGGGGGTCAGGGGTTAGGGGTCAGCATCAACTCCCCTTGAATTATTTACTCTACCCCACCAGATTGGGTAGAGAGAACAGAAGGGAGTGAAATAAACCCTCTCCCACAGCAGATTCCCCCACCCCTACCACATAGGTTTGGGTTATGGGATCCCAAGGAACCTTGCATTTTGGAGAAAAGGAAGGTGTAAAAAAACCTTTTTAATAACTGTGTGCAGGTCCTTGCTGTTTATTTAGCTTTGTACCTTTAATTGCTTTGAGGCTTTTTATGTTTTGCATAGTCTGTTGCTTGCTTTGGCTGTCTAGATTTGTTGTTGCTGGTTACATGGCTGTTTTGGATGCTTTGGCTGATAGTCTTGGATAATTTTGCCATCTTATTTATATATACTCTTTGTATTTTATTTAAACTTCATACTAAAAAAAAATGGGTTGTCAAAAAAAAAAATTGGGCACTAATACAAACCTTGTGTTTGGTTCATATTCAGTTCGTATTGGTTTGTATCTGTTATGGCTTAATCTAAAGAATTCCAAACCTGGCTAAGATTGGCAGTGTTAATATAAATTCAAACTGTTCTCTAGTTGATAGCCCCAATGGTGGTGTAAATCACCATGTAAATTAAGTTTAACTTGGTGGTGATGATTTCATAGTAGCTGAGTGTTATGATCTCCATCAGTATACATCTTTGGCATCACATCAAGTGAGAGGCAAACTTATATTTATTTCCACTCTTTATAGTGTTACATTTAGGAGAAGAAGTTTGTGTAAAGACTTTATTCAAGAATTTGATATCTGACCTGTCTCTTCACAGTTCAATTATAACAACTTCCTGAAGCAGCTTTTATAGCCCCCCATGAGAGAGAGGATAACTTTTGTGGGCAGAAATCCAAACATTCCTTCTACAATGTGGCACAGTTCCTGATGCTGTGACCTGATAAAGATTCTGACAGGTAAAAATGGATCAAGTTACAAAATGTCTCTTAGACTCAATTAAGCTCATTCACTCACATCTTTTAGTGTAGTGCTAAATGCCATTTGCGTTGTGATTTAAGATTATAGATGAAGCAGATTTTTTGAATTATAAGCATCAATATATTCTGCTCCATCCATAAATAATAACAAAAAAAGAAAGATATAGAATGCAGATGGCCAAAAGTGATCTTATCACCACATAAGGGAATAAATAAATTGTTTGCTGGATTGCATAATGCTCAGTAGGAGTCTAAGGTTTACAGCAATGTTTAGTGCATTTCCATAATGTGTTAAGTGCAGTTAAAGGGGTAAAGGTGAGTATTCTTATTTTATCATGGTGACTGTTTTTAAAATAGTCCTCTTATCATAATAACATTTCCATGTGGTTGGTCTGTTAAGCATTTTCTAATTGTTTGCTTGCCAAGAGGCACAGTTCCATCCAAAAGCATCTTTCACAAAACACAGGAATTAGAGCAGACAAAATGTAATTCTACACTTCGAGACATTAGGAAAATTAATAGCAAACCATTAATTGATTGAGCCAGCTTCCCCCTCTTTTCGCCATCTTACCGGATATCCTGTCTAGCTACATGAACAAAAACTGGAAATGATTCAGTCAACAGAGGATCTGCAAACATTAAGTTGATGGTGAATGTGACCTGTGTAAGAGAAGTGGCTTATTGAGATAGATGTGTATAGACCCAAGGGGCTTCTGTCTACACTGATCTTACATTTGCTCTCTGGTAAATTAATGTATAGCTGAGCAATCTTAAACATGGAATGCAGTCAGAGGAATGCAATGAAACGAATGTATTTATTTATAGAACACTGATGAAATCTGATTTTCCTACTGTAGTAAATGCATTATGTTATTATTAATACTGTTGATCATTATTATTATATAAAGTTCTACATTTTGAACAAGTCTGCAGAAATAAAGGATTGTCCAGACTGAAATGTGAATAACCAAAGTGTATTTCTTATAAGAGTTTACATTGTAGAAAAATCAGGAAATGTGTAATACAACAACACAAGGGCCACATCAGTGCCCTGAGCTAACATTGCCCCTCTGGACAATCCTGTTACTTAGACGTTAGGCTAGGTTCACACTAGCGTATGATGTGCAGCACGTCATACACTGGTGTAGAGAAAAAAATAGAAAAACACTCTCCAGCGTATTTTTATATTGTACTTACCAGTGACAGTCTGAACGCTCCCTCAGCGTTAACAGCTCTTACTATCTGTCCGCATTTTGTGCGCAGAGTACCATATGCCGACCAAAATGCGACACCCAGCGTTCCGGACACGGCGTATGCATGTCATACGCTAGTGTGTCCGGAACTAGGTAAGTAACATAGAGAAACATTGAGCGGTATATATTTTTTCACACTAGTGTACGATGTGTTGCGCATCATTTGCTAGTATGAGCTTAGCCTTATTGTTACAGAATTACAACATTATTACATTTATAACTTTTGTGTATTCAAACTTCAGTAGAAGTTTTTGTTTTCCTATCATAATGCAATGACTTGTGTGACAGTTGGGCAATGACATCATTTTTCTACACTGGTTTTCCTTGATTTGGCATGTTACTTTCAGCTAATAAGCTATATGACTTGGGATGTGAATTTGGGAGTAATGTTTTTTCATCCCATGAACAATTTTATTTAGAACAAAAAATACAAAACATGGTAAATTTAAATTTTTTATTTAAAACATAATGGATGTGATGCATCTAGTAAAACAACTGAGAAGCATTTATGTAAATATACCCAGTGTAACCATTAAATATATGAACATACATAATATATGTAAGTGCATGGGTGTACATTCTGTACATTTTGTTCTTACCTAAGTGCATCAATGCACGAAACTTAAAGAGAGTCAGATAATTTAAGACATAAAATGACCCACAAAAGTAATGAGGACATTTCCAATAATTTCAGAAACTTATGATATGAAATAGTAAAGCAATGCTAGCGAGTGTTAGGGTAGTTAAGAAACTGTGGCTGCTTTGAGAAGTCTAGGAAGGGGTAGACCCCATTGGTAGGAGATGTGTATTCTATCACTAAGGTTGGACTGTGAAGTGTAGAGAAACCCATGAAAGAAAGTTTTTTTAGATGGATTTCCTGCCCATATGTTGGTGGCCATGTTTTTGATGAATAGGTTTTGTGAGCATTTACAGCAATTAGTTCATTACAGATAATTATATATATATTTTTAAATATTTTGTGTCAAAGTTGTCTGCACTGTGTGCCAAGGCACTTCCTTTTGTTTGCAATAAGTGACACACATCCTTAAGACTGAGCTCTTAGAACAAATAGGATGACCATATCATCTGTTATTCAGATCTAAAATTCACAGGAGTTGCTTGGAATTAAAGTAGTCACTTATATTGTTACACAGATTAGTTATCATATTCATTACATTTAGGGGGTTATTCACTAAGGTGCAAATTCGACTGTCGAATGAATACTCGAACAGCGGATTCCCATAGCAAATCCGCAACAATTTCCCCATTGTAAAGTGGCGACAATTTTTCAAAGGTAAGATTGTGTCAATTTTCCCATAATAAAGTCATAACTGCGGCAATATTCTCATTATAAAGAAGCGACTGCAATAGTAGCAATAGTAGCAGTCTATTGCGACTGTCTTTATCTGGCAAATTCGCACCTATATGCAAACAATTTGGACTTTAGTGAATAACCCCCTTATTCTGGAGATAAAGGTAGAATGTATATATATATAGTATATATACAAATCAGATGTATAAGACAAAAAAAAATACAAAACAATTGTGCATCATTTTAAAGGCATAAACAATATAGCTGATATAAAAATATATTAGTAGGAATATGTGAGACATGACAGGATGAGAAGGTGAAGATGGTATGTAGTTTTAAGGCAACTGCATGAAAAAGGGCTAAAATGGATTGATTCTAGGGTGTTAAAGGGGCACTATAGTGATGATATAACTGAACACATACATATAAAACTCCTTTATACTAAGCCAATTGTTGACACAAATAATAAAAAAAAAAACATTTAGGAAAGAAATAATACTTGCCATTTGCCTCCCTTAATTATTTTTCCAGAGAGCTGATATTTTCCTCTCCCTCTCCATTCTGTTCTGTACAAGAAGAAAAAGCTGCCTGACTGCTATTGGTTAAGCAGTGTGCTGACCTTTTGGCCGCATAAATTAAGTTGGAATGCAGGAGATTACAGAGGGAAAGCTGACTTGTGCACATGTGCTAAGTAGTAAGTAGGGCAAAAATGTCTGGGGGAGGGTACCTTTTCATGGAAAACTGGCCAGTACATGTCACACACACATTTCCTGGTGCAGTAGTTTATCAGTGCTGTCTACTCAATCATTCTGCATCACATGAAACATCTACTGGGGAGAAAAACTTCCCACTAAGGTATTGTACTGCATATGTAAATATGTAATTTTACTCTAGTTCCCCTTTAACAATATACAGCAGGATATACCCACAGCATAAAGCCTCAATAATTTTAGAGCCCCACAAACCGATACTTGAAATTGTGGGTAATAAGCAAGGACATTGTATGAGAAAGAGGTGTTAAGAGTTAAGTAGTAATGCTACATGTAGTTTTGAGATCATGTAGTATGTGAAAATGGACTACAACAATGTAAGAACAATGTACAATAAGAAGTCAAGTCCACTGATTAAAAAGGTACAAAGACTGTACGCTAGAAAAATGTAATGTTACCATCAGATATCATGTAATATCCTTAATGTAATATTCATATAAGTTGTACAGGCTATTGTATACAAAGCTTTATTGAACACAACCCAAGTCTTATGTGAATTCCCTTAGCCAGAATGATAACCCTTTCACTGCCATATACCAGCAAGTGAGAACCTTCCACCATAGATAAGTTCACAGGTTTCTGGCCAGTGAAAAATGTAGTACTTTGGTTTGAATTCATTTTCAAAAGGCACTTCATAATAATTCTGTTGACAGAAAGTAAAAAGTCCTACATATTATTGAAAGAAATGACAAGGTTTATAAGGGAAAAAAAACCTAGCATTTTAGGAAAAGCTGGGAACGTTCTACGCTGTATGAATTTGCTTATAATATAGATAGATAACAATTACATTATTACAATTACAATGCAGTATTTGCAGATAACAATTACAGTATTTGCACTTGAGGTATGTGACACACAAGCATAAACTCAAACAAATGTAAATAATATACATAAGACATTATATTATAAATTCAGAACACAAAAATGTTAGCCTACAATGTCATATATGAGTCATCTCTCCTATATTATCTTTGCTCACTATTTATAAGAGATTTATATAAATCTGTGAGATTAAGCCCCACAAGAAACTGTAAAACGAACGACTGATTGTTTTAATTGACGTAAAATAATTTTTAGGACCCTCACCTTTTTACACTCTTCACAGTACATTCATGCGAGATGGTTGCGGTGAGGATGTAGCTCTCCTTTAAACATTAAACAGTATGGATTGCCCATACAGTTTGAAATGAAAGAAGTGCGGATTTAAATTGAAGCAGGTAAGCTTTGTGAAACTGCTTTGTGTTATTTCATTAAAAAAAAAGAAATCATTTGTGAAAACTTTGTTTCCTGCCTCATCTTCCTTTTAAAGGAATCATTTACAGGTTAACTGTGTGCTAAAAGGCCACCCAAAATGCTAAGACCTTCTTAAAGCTTATACATTTCCAATCCAGTGCTAATCACTTTCTTTTTTTTTTCTATTGCCAAGTAGAAATGAAAGAAACAGATTTAACTTAAGTCGAGGGAAAGTCTATCTCACTCCACAGGAACTTGGCCTGTATTGTGGAACTGTATGGCTTCATATGTGTGGCCCTTTTCATATTTTGGCCTCCGAGCTCTTGATGATCTTTCCAAGGACGTCTTATGAGATTGTGTAGGTGAAAGGACAATGGACTTATTTAACAAGACCACACAACTTGCAAATATTGTACTAGCAATTTAGCCAAATATCCCACCACTCCCTGTTTCTGAAGGCGGAATTGAAAGGTGAATAAACAAAGGAAAAGATAGAGGAAAAATACCTTTCTGGAAAAAATTACACATCGAAAAATAATGAAGAAATGAGTAAACCCAAAAGGGATCTCTCTCTTCAAACATACAAATGATCTTATGTTAACAGTTGGGATTAAACATCTGTCTCATTGTTATGTGATCATAACAGATGCTACGTGCTAACATTTCCTGCTAGCACTGTTTGCTGTTATTGTTTGTGCAGCACATTGTGTTGTATTCAGCTTAAGGGATACATATTTTATTATCCTTCTGTGCAGCTGAATTGATTCTGTGATGTGCTAAGTGTAGTAGCTAAGTCTCTCGGATTTTGGGAACATGAAAACCTCTTGATTTCTTTTTTGAAGGGATGCTTTGGTAATTATATCACACTTGCTGGATGAACCAGAGAATAATCGTTTTGTAAAATGATTCCTCTTGTTCTTTATACTTCTCTCTTTCTTCCAAAAGATTTTGGTATTCCCCAAAGATATTAAACTTTCACTGAACGGGACAACACTGTTGAATTTTATTATCAGCCACCTACTGGGAAATGTATTACAGAATGATAAAAAAATAAGTCTAAGCAATTGACAAATTTTGTCATACTTTTATTTTGCTGCTCAGTTCTTTTTATATAGTCATGGAGGGGTCAGTATGGGAGACTCTAATGCATGGTCCCTTTCTGAGTAGAGCCTAGTAAATGTAATACTCCTACCATCTTATCACCACTGGTAACAACCTGACAAGAGCAAACATGTTTAAAAGAATAGTAATGACAAAATGAATGACAATTAATAGTAAAATAAATATAAAGTAAATAACTCATGTGTTGCTCAAAAGATTTACAAAAAGAATTATGTTTTATTTTAAAAATAAATGTACTTTCACTTTCTTCTTATCCGTTCAATCGCAGTCGATTCTTGGTCACTCATTGGATCAGCATTCTCCATCCTTGTCAGTCATATACAGCTTCTTTTATTTCAGTGAATGCCAGATTTGTATCCTGTTTTAAGGTGTAAAACTAATGAGTTCTGGGCCGGCCTTGTCCTCTACGTCCACTTACCATTCCGAGCATGATGTCTTTCTCCAAGGTGCAGCTTCTCATCACGTGGCTGAAATAGGCTAGTCACTGTTTGGTGATTCTGGTTTCTAACGAAAGGTTTGATTTGATTTGCTCCAGAACTTCGAGATTGGTGATATGTGCTGTCCACAGAATTCGCAGGAGTCTCCTCCAGCACCACAGCTCAAAAGCCTCAATTTTTCTCCTGTGTGATTTCTTCGTGGTCCATGTTTCGCTTCCATATATCGCAATTGGAAACACAATGGCATTGACTAATCTGCATTTGGTTTGGAGGCTGATGTCTCTGCTCTTCCAAATTTTATTCATGGACACCATCATCTCACGTCGTGTCCCAATGCTAATGGACGCTTGATTTCAGGGGTGCAGTCTCCATTGCTGTCTATGTTGGAGCCGAGAATTATAAACTTATCCACATCTTTAATCTCTTCACCATTCATCCTAACGCTGATGTTCTTATTTACAGCTGTGGTCATGATCTTCGCCATTTTGATGTTCAGATGCAGGCCAGCTTTCTCGCTTTCGTCTTTTACTTTCATAAGCAATTGGTCCAGGCCTTTCTTACTTTCTGCAATTAGAGTGGTATCGTCGGCATATCTGAGGTTATTGATGTTTCTTCCTCCAATTTTTACGCTGATGTTCAGTTCATCTAGTCCTTCCATGCCTATGACCATTTCAGCATTTCACTTTATTGATTTATATTGATGCATGCAATGTATTTAATGGTTAATCAATTAAAACAATGAGATTCGGAGGGAATTCTGTTTGCCCAATTAATAAAACATAGCTGCAGTCAGCAAAAACAAATACATTTCACATACCACTTGTATATTTGACATAACAATCCAAAGAGAAAATGTCTTTTTTCTTTTCTTACTTGTCCTTTAACTGAAAATGCCAGATCTTTTACAAACAACAGGAAACTATCACTGGGGACCATATACCAATATAAACAGAGCTATCATCCACAAGACATCACAAGCCCATCAAAGCTTATTTCTTTATTTCTTATTTTCTTTAAGCCAGAATTCTGTGTATTTGAAATCTATTAAAATAAGTAAATCAGGGCAAAGAGAAAAAAGCAGGGTAGATACTGATGAAGAAGGAAATAAAGCCTGATATAAAACACTAACTACTGGGGAATATCTTATCATTGTATATACTACTTGCTTCTATTCTGCCACTTAAGCCAATATTTATATTCCTGTTTACAATATAAATGTAATTAATAATCAAATAAATACAAAATCCATGAAGATTCAGAATTGAGAACTCCATTTGGATGACTTTTAACTACCGAAATGTCTTCAGGAAGAACACAGCAAGTCCAGTTACCTTAACTTATTAGTACATATATTACAGCACACTAATGTAAACTGTATTCTCCAGAACAACTTCTATAAAATAACATTTGTCTAGAAGTTAACTGGCAAATGAGGTCATGGGTGACCTTATAATAAACAGGAGCCAGTATGGGCATTTTGAAACACATTACCAAATAAATCTGAAAATTGATTCACCCAGGCTCATTGATTTTGCCTTCAGAAGTGCAAGTTGTTTTGCTTTTTTCTATAATAATATTTTCAAAGTTTTTGTTGACTTGGGACTTCTCTTTAAATAAGAAAAAAGGACCCCGTGTCATTTTAGAATCTCATACTTACTGGAACTGAATATAAGCATGCAGAGGAAATTATTTTCTCTCACAGCCAACTGGGACATTGCCCTAAAGCTAGTTAGCATCTGCAGTAAACATGCCTGCTTTAAACCAGATAATCACAAGCAAATATAACACATTTTGTGGCAAACTTAATTTTTTTTTTCTCTTGTTATTGAAAACCCTGCATTTTCTGGTCTGTTTTGCTTTATATATAAGGATCAGGTAGACTGATAAATATACGATTATTCTGCATATTTATGTAAAAGTGATATGGCAATCTTTTGGAGAAATGTGGCAACAGTGTAAAATGCATTATCCAACAGATGACCAATACCTGCAAACCAAACAGAATTAGATAGTTGAGGATGATGGGAGTTTGCTTCTGCAACATTTAGAAACACTTCTACCACAGGGAAATAATGATTTTCTAAAAGTTTTTTTTTTTTTTTGCAATAATTCAATTTTAAAGTTAGATATTTGAGGCATGGATAGGGTAATGCTTCCAGCCCTGGAGCTCAGGAACAAGCTCTGAAAGCATGAAAGAAATGAAGCTGGATGGTTTAGCTGCTTTAACTAAGACATCCTCTGGCTCTGCACAGGAAAAGTGACCATTGCAGTATAATTCAGTAATTATTTTGTTGCTCGATATTTAGTTAATCATTTTTGAGGAATATTATTTTATTAACTGTAATATTTTGAGTAAAATTATTCTCCAATATTGTTACAACAGATGCGAACTTAAGGATCAACACTAGGTATGTCACCTATTCATCAAGCAATAGAGAGTTATTGACTAAAGTTTGAATTGTCACGTAAAGGTGTGAATAAGCCAGCTAACCATGATCGCACACTACCCAATAAAAGGCTACGGTCGCAGTCGCAACTTCATTATAGCAATATTGCTACGGTTGTGACTTTGCTATGGGAATCCTCTGTTTAGTGAATAAGGAGTAGGAAATTAGGGTGTAGCCACCCAATGTGATAAGAATTCACTTTGACAGTCCAATTCTCACTTTAGCCAATAAGCCCCTTAGAGTCTGTTGCAGTAGTGAATTCGATAAGGCCAATTTTGTTGCTTTTGCCAGTTTTACTTCACTAAAGTGAGGAATTAGGGGGTAGATGGCAGGGCTCCTACTATCTGATTGACTACACCACAGTATGCAAGAGATTGTTACTGGTGCTTTCTTGTCTTTGCAATGGAAATCTCTGTTTAGTGAATAAGGAGTAGAGAATTTGTGACCATTGGAGTGTGATGACCTGAAGAATTTACTTTGACAATTGAATTGCTAAGTGAGCAAGCGATATTAAACTATCTTAAAACTGGAAGATTTTTCTCCTTAATAATCTTGATCAGTCATTCTCACAGTTTGTTGTCTTGTCTAACACTATGAATCAACAACTGCTAGACCAGATAAAGCCTGAGGAAAAAAAAACACTCTTAAGGAGTTAAGAGAAGATCATTTGAGGTCTTTGGCTTCTTATGAAATAATAGAAACCATTCTCATCAAGGGAAGAAATCATTATGTGCAGATGGTAATTTACTTTATATGACCTTCAATTGATTATTTTTTTGCCTGCTACACAAATATCACAGGAGTTATTGATCGTAAAACCTGCAAAATAGATCTCTAATAGCTTTTACCTAGGAGAAATATTTGTGCTAGTGTTGTGGTCAAATACACATAAACTAAGGTGGAGGTATTAATGCTTTTGCTATTACCCTTCTATGAAACACATATGGAGAAAACTATACACAACCACACAGCAGGCACAAAGATCCAAGAGGACATAATAACTAACCAACAATTACAGCCTATTACAGGAGAAAATTAATTACTGTTAATAAAAACTGAGATAGGAACACTGTAATTGTTCTTGACTTTGTTAAAGAGACACAACTGGGATATCAATGTAAATGTAGAACCTGTTAGATTATTAAAAATAATATATGGAGGTTGGATAGCACTTTCATTCTATTAGACTTGGAGGTCATTGGTCAAGGTCTTAAAAACCTTGCACAAGTAACCATTTAATAATATCTTTGAATAATGACAAAACAAGTAGAATGTGAATGTAATAAAGGTGCAGGCTGCTAGGCAAATAAAGGAAAGATCAAATCACCTAGTGGACATATGTTATAATGTCTGTATTTTCTCTTTTTTATTTACGATTCATATCTAATTTTAAAGTAAATATATATATTTATTTATTTTAACCCACTAGTTTCAGGGCTTACAGATGATGAGAAACCCAGGATCTGCTAAAGGTGTTTCCTGACAATACAGTTACTAGCTGAGCGTATAGAAGCAGCAAGGCTGATTTTTTTTCAAATTCTTTAAAACTGATATTGTCATTTGAACAAAACAAATAAGAAGTTTCTCAATGGACTCCATGAAAATATTCTGTGAAATAGCTCATTGTGCTGGAAAGCTGAAGTCTTACAACAAAGTGTGAATGACAAAGCCAGTTAAGACAAAAAGGTTGTTAGGGCACACCCAGTGTTAAAGGGGAACTAGAGAGGAAAACCATAATTACCTGACCAATCTATCAGCAGAACACAAAGACCATGTAGATCTGCTAAATTAGTATTCATATAACAATCCTCAGCCCAGGATCGTCAGATGAATACATCGTTGCCCTGCTCACTTGTAAGCAAACGAATCATTTACAGTGTTCTCCTTTTGACATTTAAGACACTTCACTCTACTGCTCCTAACTACATTTCCTCTCTCGTATGCCCATACATTCCTCGTTGTCAACTGCGCTCCTCTCAAAGCAACCAGCTTTGCGTGCCACACACCACTTCTGCCTGTTCTTGTCTTAAACCATTTTGTCTCTCTGCTCCTCACATCTGGAATTCTGTGCCCCTTTATCTTTGCCAGGAACATTCCCTCCACACTTCTAAAGCCAAATTGAAATCCTACCTTTGGAGCACTAGCACTGATATTTATCACTGATTTTTATGTATATATTTTATTTAATACTTAGCCATTCATGCTCAATATTTATTTATGGACTTGTGTTTCAACAGATTGTCACAGCTCTTATTACCTGTTTGTGTACGTAAGTCTTCCTTCCATTTAGATTGTAAGCTTTATGGGGCAGGGGCCTCCAACCTCTTCTATCAACCTCAACATAGCACTTAAAGTGATGTATCCTTGTGATTTTATACTGTATTGTTTAATGCATTTTCCCATGCCTGCATTTTATTTTTATTCTGAACTGTAAAATGCTGCATATATTTGTGGTGCTTTATAAATAAAATTATACATACTTATTTCCGTGACGTCAGTGACGTCAGTCCATCTCATAGTATCCTCCTTCCCCCCTGAGTTTCAGCAAAAGTAGACAACTGAGCATGCCCAGAGCGATCTAGTTAATTGACTGTTGTTTGCACTGTGCAAAATCAGTGTAGCACCTTTAAATGAGAACTATTGTAAGAAACAAAACGTACCTGATCATTTTAGCAGTAATACACTATCTATGAGTCAATTTATGAAAGTTCACTCCATTGCTGTTACAATAATTTTCTTAGTTAAAATGCAAAATTGACTTTGCCAAACTTTGTAGTTCAACAAATTCACTCTTTGACGAATGTGCCCCTAAATATTTTGCATAGCTTATCTTGCAGATCTAATTAGAGAAGCATCACATGATTTTTCTAAAAAAAAGGGGGTTTTGTCCACCCCCTTTTTTATGTTTGGTGTGAAATTGTATCTAATTTGACTATTTGACAATTCTTTTTGTGGTTTTCCATTGAAGACAAATTAAATGAAGAGATTAATACCAAAGCATTTGTGATTGCAATCATTTTCTGGAAGAAATTGAGTATTATATGACAGAATTGCAGGGGTGCCAATACTTTTGGCCAGCACTGTATCTGAGATATGCTTACATAGTTCAGAATGTATTACTCTGTAATCTAGGACACCATGCTATCATTTTACTCTGCATTTTGCCCACTGGGGGTGATGTTTAATAGAAATGAATACATGATGTTTTATTTGCCTTTAGCAAAGTCAGAGGCACATTTGCTGAGTTAAAAACATTTCTAAATGTATGTTTGATTCTTTAAGGGGGTAATTCAGGATTGTGTGAAGTGAGCTCCGAAGCCTTTGGCTCACTTCGCACAGACTGATATACGCTCACTGATGTCCTGCACGTGGACATCAGCGAGCGCATTAAAGAGATTCAAGTCTCAGCGAGAACAAATGAGTTGCCTCGCCGAGACTGGAATCCCTTTAATGCGCTCGCTGATGTCCACGTGCAGGACATCAGCGAGCGCATATCAGTCTGTGCGAAGTGAGCCAAAGGCTTCGGAGCTCACTTCGCACAATCCTGAATTACCCCCTAAATGTTCTTTGCTGCTTTCTTTTTATTCAGAGAAATAATAACTGAAATATATGAATGTATATGTGTCCTCACCAAAATTCTCAGCATTTAGTCTTGTTAGAAATCCAGAGGGGTAATTCCTATCAGTGGGAAAAATACTTGGGAAGAACAGTTGATGCTGAAACCCATGGCTGCCAAGAACTGCTTGTAATTAAAAATAAGAATATAATGAACTCTTGGGATCCACGATAAGAAATTTGATATCTAAGAATCTCAAGAAGGAAAGTATGGCAATGAGTTGCATTGTAACGGAACGTCTACAGAACTGCTTATGTTGTCCTATTTTCTGGGAAACAATCTAAGTCCTGAAGGCTATTGGTATCAGTGCATATGGAATGACTAAGGATATGCACACAGAGTGTTATTTCATGCTTTCAATGAGCATTGAAAATGCACAGTAAATGCCACTAAATGTTTATATTAATTGGTGTTGTTTTATTACAATTTTAATAACAGTTTGTAAGGTTTAAGTATTGGGATTATAAATAGAGGGCAACCTAAGTAAATTGTTGTGCCTAATCTTTTGTTTTGGTGTAAAACAAAGGACTTAGAAATGCTAAATACTAATCATCAGGGCAGACAGAGTGGGTTGATATAGCAATGTATCAGCTGCCTGACATTTACAATCCACTTTAAAGTGAGTAGTAATATACTGTATGTATGTTAATATTTACTCAGTAATGTGCAAGTTCTAGCAGCTATAGGTATGTGTAATATTAAGCATATACTGTATATATATATATATATATATATATATATATATATATATATATATATATATAGATCACCAAAAATATTTAACCTGTGGGAGGGGAAAGAGGTGGAGCATGAGAGAGGAAATGTTAGGGCATTGGAAAAAAAGGGTGTGATTCAGAATAGGTAGGAGCAGGGACAGAAAATGTGAACTGAATGTTGAATTTTTTTTTTAATTCATTATTTCTAAGAATACTTAATAATCTGTTTAAAAAAAAAGGTTTTTGCTGGCAAACACACTTATGCAAATTCATGAAAAAGGGAATCTTTCCAGAGGTCTAGTAACCCACAGCAACCAACCAGCAGTGAGTATTTAACAGTATAACAGAACTAGAATTGTAAAAAGCAACATCTGATTGGTTACTATAGTTTGGTAGACCTCTGTTAAAAGTCCCAACTAAGGGGCTTATGCATCAAAATGAGAGTTCGACTGTTGAAGTGAATTCTCATCACTTCAGGTCACTACATTCCAACAGTTACAAATTATCTTCTCCTTCATCACTAAACAGAGGATTCCCATTGCGAAAAGACATGACTGTGTCAGTGGCCATCCCTTCCCTTGTCTAGTGCTGCATAGTCAACTACTTTTGCACGCGCACAGAGTGGTGTGAATTGCTCCGTAGGTCTGTGACTATCACATCCCCTGTTTGATGAATACTGAATGTAGAGAAGTAGCGAATAAATGCACCACTATTCAGCCGTTCATGAATAAGCCCCAAATTCTTTATACTTGTGTGTGCCAACAATTACAAGGAAATATTTACTAATACCATTTCCAACTTTTTAAATAGTTTGCACTGGTCATTTTCATTTCCCTGTCCTTTTAAATTACCCTAATTTATGAAGGACAAATTTAATATTTTCCTCATCAAAAAATATCATTATCGATTAATATCAATAGTTGACAGGGGCACACTTGCAGTGATTTTGTGGTTCTGTCACTGATCTCTAAGGGTTAACTATGACTTTACACAATCTGTCAAGGGAATGCAGTGAAATGCAGAGAAACAAAAAGATTTTGCACCAGGGCCCACCTCTCCAAACTACTCCCTCTGCTGGATGCCTCTGGAGGAACTGAAGCAACCAGAGCCTGTTATGCCTCTGGAGGCACTGAGACATGCAGAAAACAAGAAGGAAGTGGATTCTCCTTGCCACAGTGGGGTTGGCATGGGATAATGATGAGGCACAGAGTCTAAAGAGCCTCTGGTCTTCACCTTTAAACCCTCACAAGGGGTTCTAATATGACCTTTGTGGTGAGGAGACTCCCTTGGGGAAGCCCTCAGTGGCAGCTGGTTGAAACACTTGCATTAGACTTCTGGTGGATTGAAGAACTGCAGAACTACACCACTCACTGGATCACTTAGACTATAGTGTCCCTTTAAGTACAAAGCAGTAAGACCAAGAACTTGGAGTAGCCTGGCAAAAACAATGCATAAATAGACCTGAAGATAATCTGGAAGGCTGGGTTGCAAAGCTGACACTCTAGGGTCCACAATGGAAGCAGACGATAAGCAGGACTCTTGAAAAGGTACTAGGAACAGTTCTGGAATCAGCGAGACATCAAACACAGCACAGGAGCTGTATCAGTTCTCAGCCTTTTGAAATTGACATCACGCGTGGCTGCCAACCCGGAAGTTCTGGGGAGGAATCGGAGCACCATTCATGAAAGTTATCTCTTTTAGATCAATATCATTGTCCTTTCTCAGTGGAAACATTTTTTCAGCTGTGGCGATTGCTGTTACATCATTCACACAATGACAGCGTCCTTTTATTTAGGTTTTATTAGCCCACATGCTGCATTAATGATTGACATCATCTAAAATGACTGTGCTAATTTTAATTTTTCTGTGGTCTATAAAAGTAAATTAGGCCTGGAACATACTCAGATATATGTGTTGTTGTCTAATTTAGATGAGGAATGAAGATTTCATCATCAACGGTATGATGTTCATGTGAAACGCTAGACCCCATTCGGCAATGTGCAGATTTATAGAGCATGCAATATATATTTTTAACTGATGCTTGATCATTACCAAAAAAAAAAAAAAAAAAAAATGACCAAGACATCTCACTCATCTGATAACATCTGCTTATGGTGATCAGTGTGTGTCTATGGATTTGTTGCATCTGAATGTTAAGGGGGTCTCATATCATTGTTATTGCCGTCTCATCTGTAAATGTTATATTTATGGAATCATGATGATAATTTCATGGTTGCATGCTTTTACTTGTATGCAATATACATTTTTGGCTTGCAGCTAGCATGTATACACCTATGCATGTATTTTTTTACAGTTATTTTTACACACATACAAGTATTACTTTGTACATGTATAGGATGTTTATGTCCTCTATAAATCCACATGCTATGCTACTGGACATTTTTATATATCCCCACTAGGAGGGACTATCTTACTGACATGCAGTACAGTTTACTATTATTAAATCTATTTTTCTCTTTTACTTGGTGCTATCCCAAACGTCATATAAAAATGCAAAAGCTGTAGCCATTTCTTTCATTTTATAAACCCTAGACTGTCCTCTATGGTCTAGTTTAGAATGCTGGGAGTTGTAGTTCACATCTTTTAATAACCTGGAAGTTTGACGTTCCCGTCCAGTTTTATGTGATTGTTGCTATACTGTACTTTCCCATGGGAAGAGATTAATATTGCTTAAAGTTTTGACTAATTCAGCAAAGCCTTTCAAACAAAAGTATATCGCCATGCCCTTTGTGAACAATATAGTTCAAAATTGACATTCTTTTCTTTTTTTTTCTGTGCTTCCCTTTTTTACTTGTCGCTAAAGCCGTCTGAATACACTGCTATCTCTGGAGCACAAATTTTGACCTCAGCCTTTGTGATTAACTATGTGAAAATACCATTCTGTAATTGTGATACCCACTTTTTTTTTTTTTTTAAATAGATCTGGAAAGAAAAACTATAGCTTCTGCTGAGTGTTTATGGGTTTAGCACATTATCAAAGTTCTGCATGTCAGATGAATTTCAGAAAAGTGGGGCTGTCTCCAAATCAGCGATCAGTTACACATTATCTCAGTGTGTGATCCATCAAGCTTTCTTATGTGTTAAAATGGCTGTTACAGTAGGAAACTCCAAATAAAGTGTCAAGCCAAACTCAAACTAAAACTCTATAACCAGAACAGACAATCTAGCACGCAAAAAGTGCATGACCCTTTTGCAACATGACAGCTCCTTATAAAGGCCCTGTTGAAACAGTAGTATCAAATAACATATAATTAGCATTTGCAAGATTTTTTACATTTGAATAAAAACAAAAATGATTTAGTTCGGGAAACATCTTTAACTGTATAGTTCAACTGTTTACCAGAAAAGTGCAAACAACCTTTTAGTGACTGAAAAGGCAGATGTTGATTGGCATTCTTGATAAGATTCAAATGGAGGTAGCACAACTCCTTTTTCCCTGTATGATTGTGAGGTTTGATTTCAAGTTTCCACTAAGAGGTACTGTGGGATTTCTGGAACTGGAGATTAAAGCTACCTAACTTTTTTGTCTAGAGTAGGTTGCTTGTAGTTTCTAAATTTTGAGTGATATTTTTTCTGTTTAGGAGAAACTCCGGGAGCCCAACATGGCATCACAAAAATTTCCAACTTGTCTAAAAAAGGCTTATTACATTTCTTTCGCTCCCAGCATGCTGTGGAAAGAGCAGATCTACAGTATAGGATATAAGTCATTTATGGAGGGGTCTTAGTGAAAAGAGCTTGTTAGTTAAAGGTTGTTCTATAGGCAAGAGTATCTGCAGGGTAAGATATGCAAGGATTTGAAACTCCAACAATAAGTAAGATTATGTTCATTTATCATGCTGTTTTAGTGCAGCACTTGGTCGCCCACATGTAATAATGCAAGGATATAAATTAAGTCCACAGTGGTTAAGAACTCAGTAGCTGTTTCATGAAACACTGTAGAAGCTTTACTTCTTATCTAGTGAATATAGGCTGAGGGCCTCACATAACCAAGTAGGTAAGAAGTTGGTTAATATGTGTGTGCCAGATATCCTGGTGGGCTCAAACACTACAGCATGACATTGCCTCAGAGAGTTCTATTGAGCATTACCAGTTAATCGTCTTGTATCGCATTATATAAAAATAGTAGTGCTATCTTTATATACTAAAAAATCATTAGCTCTTGAAAACTCTTTAATTGTGTTTGGTGGATTAATTTAATAAAGCATTTTTCAAAAGTGGAATATTGCTAAAAACTAAAACCATAGTCAGAACTAACAATCTCAGATTATGGAAAGGACAAGTGAGAAGTAACAATTTTTTATAGAAAGAGTGAGCCATATGTGGAAAAGGCTTCCATCTGCCTGAAAATGCTGAAAATTAAACCTACATTTTACAGACACAAGGCAAATGTAAGGATCTTAAACAATAATCCTTTTATTAGACGGATCTTTTTTTTTTCCTCACCATCAAATTATTCTTTAATGTTACTATCTAGACATCTTTGGAACCAATATTGTACTTTAAAGGAGTAACTTCGCAAAGTCTGAATTGACTACAGTATGATTTCATCAAATATATGCACTTTTCCTATTTTACATTTTCAGCAATTTAATTTCTGCAATGTGACAAATTCTCTTATAGTTCATCTAATGATGCATCCATGTATTTACACACCAATTTGCATCCTTTATCCATGAATTTGTACTAGTTAGGGTATTCATCATGTTTGACAAGTGACAATTTGCCAAAGGTGTCTGGCATAAATACATGGAACTTAAAGGTAGCAAATTGGGAGCTTAAAGCATGGTTCTTGGAGCTTGCATCATTACAGTGAGCTTGCACATCAATTCACTTCAGTACAGGTGTACTTTTTTATATTTTTATGCAAATTCATTAAAGGTCCTCTCAGTGTCTAACAATGACTACTTTGCATAAACAGGGGCATAACAATAGGGGATATGAACAATGCAACCTCTCTGAAGTCCCTCAGCATCTGTACCCAATGCTCCCCCAGTAAGTCTTCCTTATTTGATCTGGGGGGTACAGGAGGGGGTGGCAATGTGGCCAGTGATCTGTAGTAATGCTGTTGATTTTATAGTAGTAGGAGTTAGCCATTCATTGTACCACCCACAGGAACATGGTACAGGGGTTTACCACCCACAAGAACATGGTACAGAGATGTACCACCCACAGGAACATGGGTGGTGCACCTCTGAAAGTACTAAGGCATATAGTGATATAAAGGAACATAGGTGACTTGAACCAGACAGGACCTTAGGGGTTAAAGGGGATCCTTTGTACCACAGTGAGAGTTGGCACTGGTTAACACTGAGACACAGAATCTAAGAAGGCCTTGGTCTTCACCCTGAAACCCCCAAAAGGGGGTATTGCCATTACAGCAGATACTTCACATTTTGTGGCTTTCAAATTAACCCCCACTGCTGGCATCTTTAGAGACTCACTTGAGAACACTGGGAAAAACTCTGAATAAAAAGGAGAGCTATACTATGTTTGTAAATGGGACAGCTTCACTACGGACTACAGTCTGCATAGCTAATTTGCATGGTTAATAGTTAAGTTAATAGTTAAATTGAATTGGCTAGTTGAAAAGGAATGATGAAGTCCCTCAGTTACAGGAAGGTCCTAGAATATTTTAGCTAACCCTAATTACATACCCCATGATACTTATCATATGATATACTTAACATAGCTTTTAATTAGCACCATTATGCAACCATAGATCCCAGTTTGCAATATATCTTACCGATCAATACAAAGCTTCTGCACATACAAATTACTTTATGTCCTAAATAAATGCTACAAATAAATAAATAAATAAGAAAACAAGAAATCTGTTTTTTAGACCTTGCCATTGATTCGGCTATAACTGATGAGTGGAAAAGAGCAAAAATCCATCAAGCTCTGTTTCACATAAAATAATTACTTTCATGTAGGGCACAGAGACTTTCTTCCAATGTGTTACATCTTACATATTTCTATTAAGTCATTCAAAATATTTTACACAGCTCATGTATCGGTAATATGTCATTTTATCATTTAGGGTGTGGAATCTTTGAATGGGGTCACGTTATTTTATCACTTTATGTTGGCACTGGAAACGTATAATGTGCTAAGAAGACCTGAATTCTAATTGGCACATTAGAAAGGTACATGATATATGATGTGTCAGAAACAATACTTGTTCATATCACAGCTTCATAGAGGCTTTGTAAAGAAATGCTTTCACACCTACCTAGAAGGCTACAGTCTTTTGTTCTAGCAAAGAAAACTGTTTTAAAATTATCAGCCTTCTGAGTATATTCCTTCAGGCATTCTCTGTGTTGCATTGTATTTTGCTGTTGTATTCTATATTTACAAGTCTGAAAAATGTATAAATGTAGAAGTTTTATGTGTATATTACAAAGTAATCTGCAGACATGTCTATTGGCAGTGGATATAGATCAGGTAGTCCTCTGTCCTTATGTTCTATCCGAAAATGCATTGACACTTAATTCCCTTTAAATGTGAGATATCTATGTGCAGGACTTTAGAGCGTGATATAAGAACTGTATCTTTCAACTATTTGATTATATATACCCACTTCTAAGGCTGATATCTGGTCAAGACTGCCATCTGAGGGGTATAGGGGTACTGCTGTGGGGAACCCTGACAGCTTGTAAAACCAGAAGTTCCAGCCAGGCAGTCATATGTAGACTTCTATGTACTGGAATGAACTACAATGAAAACAATGAACTACAAACTACAATGAAAATGAAGACTGACTGGTTAGTGAGCAATTTAACTAAGCAGTTTACAGTGAAATTGGGGTGTGTAATAATTATGTTGTGGGCCCTATTATTCAGGTTTTGGTCAGGTACCCATGAAGGCTGTTGCCATAATGAATCTTCCTGTTCACATAGTACAATGGAAAAGCTTTTGGCTTTTTTTAAGATATGTGGGGAAGGGATCAAATACATTTCCAAAAATGTGTTAAACAAAATTCCAGGTGATCAGAAGATCATTAAAGATGATTAAATTACTATTCTGTTGTATAGCTTAATGGACAATTCCTCTGAAAAGCAGTATGGCAACTCTCACTAGTACACTAAGGGAAAATTATCTATGCATTTCTTTACCAAATGCCCATACATTGGTCTTAAAAACAGCCAACCTGGAAAATATACAGTGCAAATTAAGAACAGGAATGTTGGCCTTGGCCTGATCTTTTTGCACTGACTGGCCCCAATACTAGACAATTATAACATTTACCCCTAGACAACTCTTAGTGGAACAGCCAAAACCATTTTCCAAGGGAAATGGTTAGTTGTCTACAATATTAGCTGGGCCAAGCAACATAAGCACCTAGCCAAGCTTCTTTCTTGTGAATATCCCTGATTTCTGCTTCTTACTTAATAAAGGCAACAGTGTGGAAGATGAAAGTAGTACCAATAACAGCAAATATGCTTGGAGAATACAAAGTTGTTGTGATAGTATTCATGCTACTCTAAGTAATTTAGGTCAAAGCAGACATCTACAAATCATATGATGGTGCTGACAATAGCTGTATATTTGAAGTTCATACACAAATTCCCTGACAACTAAAACTCTTTGCTGGTACATTACTATACAATACCATAATTTCTCAATAATATAAAGCTGCATTAGTGAAAGTTGGCTTTGGAATTAGTAGTAACAGGTTTTGTAGGTCAACCGAATCCCAAATCATTTGCCAGAAGCATTTCAGTCTAGTAAAACAGGATCAGGTAAAAAAGTAATTTATTTTACTGAGACAAACTTACTTTTTTACTAAAACATTAACGTCTTAACTAATTTATACTGTCAATAAATTTTATATTGAACAGGTTCTCCCTGGGTCTGAGATGGGTGATTATTATTAAAGTTCCTCATTGGAGCACCGTGCAGTCTCCTAAACATATATCAAAATAATAGAAAAAAAGAACCACGCTCAGGCAGCTGTGCTGCAACCCTTTATTGGGTGAAGGTAAAACACAACAGGTCATATGCCCTTTATCAAGACACACTCACAAACATAGACCCCCTGCACACAAACCAACAAACACATACACCCAAAACATATACCCCCTGCACACAAATTGACAAATACACACCCACCAACATACACCCCTGCACGCAAACCAACAAAGACACCCACAACCATGCATCCCTCACACACTCACATACAAACCAATAAACACACAAACATATAAAAACCCTCCCACACAAACAACCACATGTTATTCAAAAGTATTAATCCTTTGATGCAGATCACTTTATTAATGTTATTTACTTTCTAATGTCATATTCTAGAAAAGAATCAAAACAACATTGCAGAGATAGGTAAATTCTGCAATAAACATAGCATGGTTATTTATATTACATAAAAATTAATCCTTGCAAAGACCTCATCTCAGCTCCATTAACAATAGGATGTGTAACTTTTGGTAAGGTGCAATATGAAATACAACAATCACAGAGCCTGGATAGGAAGGCTCTCCTGCAGGCTCAGAATCCCACCTGCACAATGTGATTGGCTGCACATGCTGTCAAAGTCATTGAATGCTCGGCAGGAGGATTTGGGAATGATTAATTGCCCTGTCTTGAGAGCTGAGAGTTCTGAACAGCAGGGTTCCCAGCGTATGTAAATACAAGTGGTCACAGAGCTGTAACAGAACCAAATTAAATGAGCAAAATGACTTCACAAAGGGACTGGAAGTGTTTTGATTCTATATATTAACAACTATTTTATGTCAATGGCAGAAGGATCCACCCTTCCTAAAGAGGAACATAGATAGTTCCTAAGCCCCAATATCTACATTATGTTAAATCTGTTAATAACACATTTGTTTCTGATATGACACTCTGGATTTAACAGAAGTCATTAAAGGAAAATATAATGAAGGGTTAATCATTTTACAAATGTAATTGTTAGAAAACTTCATCTATAGTATTGGTTCTTAAATGCTTGAGGAATAATTCGTTCTGTATCATTGTGATGCTCCCAATGAAGAGTTAAATATATTTCAGCTTTCTGAGAATTATCATAATATTGTTTCATTGGAAAATATGAAACAGACTCCCAAAGCAAGCAAACATTAGGGCCTGACAATATGTGTGTATGTATATATACAGTATATATATCAATATATATATATATATATATATATATATATATATATATATATATATATATATATATATATATATATATATATATATATATATATATATATATATAGTAAGATGAGGTATACTCACTTGTTTTATGTCTCATTTTTTCAGATATTGAGATAAAAAAGGGAAGCTTTTTTGCGGCAGTTTGTTTACATGAATTATAAGGCATTTCTGCCACAATTTTGTTTGATAAATATTCTGAACTGGTTGTATCATATGGACACAACTTTGAACTTTTAAACAACTTGTTCATATTTTTATTAATATGCCCCTGACTGAGGGGATTATTCACTAAGTTGCGATTTCGACTGTCGAATTCTCAAACAGCGGATTATTTTTATAACATATTGCGCATTGCAACTTTCAACTATTAAAGTTTACTTCATTGTTCATAAACATATATTATGAACCTTGATCATTATGGCTTAAACAAATGAAAGATTTGGGGGGTTATTCACTAAGGTGCGAATTCGACTGTCGAATTCGCAAACAGCGGATTTCCACAGCAAATCTGCTACAATTTCCCCTTTGTAAAGTTGCGACAATTTTTAAAGTTAAGATTGCGACAATTTTCCCATAATGAAGTTGCAACTGTGACAATATTCTCATTATAAAGATGCGTCTGCGACAGTAGCAGTCTATTGAGACTGTCTTTATCTGGCGAATTCAAACCTATACACAACAATTCGGACTTTAGTGAATAACCCTCTCAGTGTTTTCTGGTAAAAGGAATATGACTCAGAGCATATATACAGTCAAGTTTGCTTAAATTAATTAACCTTTTCCTATCCTGTGTCCCCTAGAAGGGGACATAAACATTACAGACGTATTTCAGACGTATTATTTTCTGCTAATTTCTTTGATAAAATTCACTGATATTGCATGAAACGTCTAATTTAACGTTTTTCGCCAAAAATATTAGGATTTCAGTGGGCAGAACAGGAAATTTTATTGGATAGGAAAAGGTTAAGAAAAAGAAGATATAGCACAACCTGGAGAACAATGAAGAAAAAAACTTTCAGGTACTAGGTCATATAGATACTCAAACAGCTCTAAAAATACACAGTAATTGTTAACCTTAGAAAAAATGTATTTACATTCATTTTAATGCTAATCACATTTTCCAACACAATGATATTTCCCCTAGGTCTGCCTGTTTATAATGTGTAAGCAACACTCACACCCTGATTTCCTAGTTCTATTGGCTAAATGTGTTACTGTATTTTTATTAGTCTGCTTAATCCAGCCCTGAGTTGTCATCTGTAATCTTTCCAACTTTATTGGACCTTAGGGAAAAGTTATGTCATGCAGGGTGCTATCATAAGAATATCTGTCTCTGTGCAGTTCTTATTTCTTTTCCTGATTAGAGTTGCTTTTTTATTGCACCTATACTTGACTTTGAAATCATGTGTGTTTAAATGGCCAGGGGCCAATTATTTAGAATTTCAGAGCAGGTAAATAAATGCTTCATCTAGTCAGCCAAACAGAATGACTTTTTTTTATTTTTCATTTTTTAATTTTCTTGAATCTATTCTATGGCTGTTGAAGGTAATCACTGTATTATATGCCTCTATCCCTTCTGCTACTATATCAGTAACCTTTTTTTGCTTCTTAATTACATTATTGAATTCTCTTTATCCCAATGTTTTATATTTATTTCTGTGCTACCTTATGCTACAGTGGTCACTGTGCTCACAAGAGCTTGTATTTTAGAGGATACAGGAGACAGGTGAATTGTTCAGAATTATAAATAGAATAGAGTGAGAGACTTAGGGGGGAAGCAAAATGGGCATTTTGCGGAGTTGTTTACCATAAAATTGTTAGAAAGTCTAATTGAAGGGACCATTGCATGGCACCAGAGAGGGGGGACTAAAGACATGATGCTTTTGGAAACAAAGGCATTTGAAGACACTTATATAAACACAGTGGCTGTGCTGGGGTAATACTTTACTGATAAAATATTTTGTAGCATCCATCTCCCTCTTCCAATCTACTTATATTTCCTCACTTACTTTTGGGTGAATTAAGCTACATTTTATTCTTAACAAAATGGTCCTGAAGTTTATTGCTGCTGTTGTTAGCCCTGACTACTTACCTCCTTGTCAATTCAGCAAGTCCCTGGCTCACTCTATTGACATACTTAACTGCCAATGGGAACTGCAGGGAAAAGTTTGAATTACAGTTCTGACTGGCCATTAAGTATGCCATTCATAGTGAGCCTGTCATTAGCTGAAGTGACAGGAGAATAGACAGAAATAGGACAGTCACTGAAATGAAAGACTAGTTAGGATATCGTTACAGTAGTCAAGTTGGCATATGATATTTTTAGAATAATGTGGGAGAGTTGTTTCTCTTTGTGTTGTATCTTTTCTTATATTCAAGAGAAGTGCACTAGTAGAGAATAATGAGACGGTTATTTATTAAAGATTGAATTGCCAAGTTCAAATAAATTAGCCACTGTTTTTGTCAATTTGCTCATTGAGTCAATTGTACATAATCACTATTTATACTATAATTGCTACAAAATGACTTCTGAGTGTAATATTGGAGTGAATTTGTTATAAATAGGGCTATTGGAGCAAAGTGTTGCCATCTACTATAACTATCTCTTTCTACATAATGGAATCATCATTGCAATATAAACATCATATAGCCTTTTGTTCAACAACATTGTTGCCACTGAATAGTCGAATAAATTGCAAGAATTGCTTTTACAAACAACAAGGTTTGGGGCCTAAAGGATCCTAGATTATGAATGAAGATTGGCGAAAATTATTAAAGACGTTATTTTTACCGAGCGATCGGAATTCCGATCGCACAATGGGAATTTCGATCGATTCCGATCGCACGATGGGAATATCAATTGATTCCGATCGCACAATGGGAAATTCGATAGATTCCGATCGCACGATAGGAATTTCGATCAATTTCCGATCACACGATCGGAATTTCGATCGATTGGAATTTAACTTCGGGCGATCATTTCGCCTTTAAAATTTAGTGTTGTTCATGTAGCATAGACATGTTTATTCCACCGTTACATGATTTGGGCTTACTGACCTTTATCAAATGTGCAAATGGGAATGCAATCACGACAATTAAATAGAGGCCAAGTGCCCCACCCCCAATACCACTAGACTTTGCAGTTAACATCCAGTAACTAACAACTTTATAAATTGCTACTTCTGACATAATAAGTGGTTGTTTATAACTTTATTCACTTACTAGTGCTAAAAGACACTGCAATAGTTTAATTAACATTGTCAGAATATCACAAAATAGTACATCTTAAGCTGCCACTGCAACCCTTATATAATTTAAGATCCACTTTGCATTATGATTTTTTGAGGTATTTGACTCCTGCATGTTATAAGACTAAATTACCTGACAGTAAAGAATTTTAGTTGTCACACTAACAAAAGAAATAAGACTTACATACATCCTGCCACTGCATACCTTACATTGCATCATGGTAAACGTAGGCATACCACCATGAGATTTTTGACAACAGAATCAATGAGCTCCAGCTGCTTCTTCTCTTTGGCATGGTATCATGGGAAATGTAGTTTTTCTGAACAAGCTAGAGTACAATGTTAAAACTTGAAACCAAAAAACATTACATGAAACAATGGTACAAGTAGGGTCTAAAACTAGTAGAAAATAATTCTGTATAAGCAGAAATGTTATTAAGTGGGAAAAGAGGTTTTAAGATGTTTTATTTTGTGTTCAAAACAGTCTTTTTTTTACAAAAAACACTTCATGGGTCAGAAAAGAAGACCTTAAAAAGGTAAGGACTCTTGCAGTTCTGTTTGTATGCACCCTTATGTCATTAGAGGATAAGGGGAAAAGTCTGCTTTTATTTTTATTTAAAAACAGCTTTTGCTGCTTTTTTAGTGAGTCTCAAAGCTGAGCTTCAAAAGAATCCAACATTTAAAAGGGGTAATTCAGCAAGGTGCGAAAGCACCTTGCGAAGCTTCCCCTCAGCTCGCACACACTGTTATGCGCTCGCTGATGTCCTGCATGTGGACATCAGCAAACGCTTTAAAGGGATTCCAGTCTCAGCAAGACCACTCGAGTTGCCTCGCCGAGACTGGAATCCCTTTAAAGCATTCGCTGATGCCCGCGTGCAGGACATCAGCGAGCACATAACAGTCTGTGCGAGCTGAGGGGAAGCTTTGCAAGGTGCGTTTGCACCTTGCTGAATTACCCCCTTAATGTGCTTTGGATTTGTTTTGTAACAATT
The DNA here is from genome assembly GCA_019650415.1 of Pipa parva. Lineage (NCBI taxonomy): Eukaryota > Metazoa > Chordata > Amphibia > Anura > Pipidae > Pipa > Pipa parva. Next base: position 30,741 of record WMED01000742.1, read on the forward strand.
CACTTTTTTTAGGTAATCCAATGAAACTCTAAAAATGTGCATTCATCCTGTCTAACATGTTTAATATGTAGTTTCAAATTAGACAATTCAGGTTAGCATTAGTAAACCAGAAGATAAAACATTTTCCACAGTTCAAAGTAGGGTCATGTGGCTGAAAGATGGCAACCGTAGTGGAACAGGTATCATAAATGATTGTTCTTATTATACATCAAACTCAGCAAACTCATTAGTTTTTAATTTTCATACAAAGTGCAAAATATTTTCTACCATTACAAGTGATCAAAGGATATGAAGTATCAATTTTAAAGAAAATCAATACTTAGTTTGTAGCTGATTGTCATAAATCGACCATTCTGATGTATTTTGTGCGCCTGGTCCGAATCTCATTATTGCAATAAGTAATAAAAATATTCTGTTTCTGGTGATAGACATCCTCTGCCCAATCGATTTTCTCTTTCAGAAATATAAAGAATGCTATTCGAATTTAATACAGCTGCTGCATTTATATCTTTAGAACACCAAATAGTTTAAGTTATTATATTAGAGCTAGCACATAGGGATAATGTTTCCTGTGTCATTATCATCATCTGGCTAGTAAGAAATGCAGGGAGTTCTAGTTCTACCACAGCTAGAAAACAAAGTTTGATATTACAATGACTGTGTTAGGATTTTCGGTTTAATCTTGAGTTTTATTCAAACTCAATTAGAATTTTATTAAAAACGTTAGGTCATCATCAAGGGTTGTCTCAGCAGAAAGCAAACTGCAAATGGTGTCTAACTGCACACAGCAAAGGTCCATTTAATCTCACTGTTATTTTGCCTCATTGGGGAAAAAAAAGGTGAAGTGCCGATGAAATAAAACTAGTGGTCCTGCTAATCTGCAATTTCACGGTTGGGTTTTGTGGCTGGATCCACTGTGACAAGATCTGAAGTCTGGGGAAACTTTCTAACATTAGAAATCACCCTGGGAGCCCAATTGATCTGCAGCATTATCATAGAATGACAATATTAAATCTTTCAGGTCCCTGCTGTCTCAGATGCCTTAGCATAAAATTGGATCCCTGGCTGTGAAATAATCAAACCCTCTACAGGTAATGTATTTCAGTTTTATTGTGATACAGAAAATAAGAA